>JAMRYI010001542.1:0-20640 GCA_029231635.1 Ditylenchus weischeri
GAGCTTCACAAAATCGCTGATCACGTGGGAATACCGAAAGTGTTCGTGATGCTTACCATCGCCAAGAATCAGTGCACAGGATGGCGGAAGCTAAAGACAAGTGGCGGGTAGCATTATAATTAACTAGGCACACGATGACATCAGTAGGTTGTTGCAGGGTCGACCGAATGATTGCTCGAAAATCGAGGAGAATCCAAAGCTTACGGCCCCTGAAATTTCGTGAAGAGCTAAAGTTGGATGACATAACCGGTGTACACATACAGAATCGTCTCATTGAGGTTGCTTTTTAATATTTACCGTATTGATTGATGTTTTTTAGGTTGGTCTATTTGAATCGTCGTCCAGCCGAAAAGCCGTTTATATCGCCAAAAGAATGTCAGAACGTCTCAGTTTTGCGAAAGACGTAAGAAGTGGACTTTCGATCAATGGAAGAGCGATGCTTTGGTCCGGATGAATCGAAGTTCAACATGATCGGAAGTGATGGAAAAGGTTTGGATTTTGTTTTCTTTTCGTCGTAAACAATGTTTTTAAGGTTATGTAAAGGCGTCCGGTTAATAAACGCTTCAGTCAAAGTACACAAAGCACCGTTAAAAATTTGGTGGAGATAAACATTATGGTCTGGGAGCTGTTTCTCTTGTGGACTTGGATCAGACTGGTGAATGGCAAGATGGGTATCAGTATCAACAGATCCTTTGGGAAACAATGCTCTCTCATTTGGAACATCTTGAAAACTCACGCATCCGGATGAAAACTTGGTACTAGTAGATTAACTCCTCTCTGACCTTTATTATTCGTGACACTAGATCTTCCAGCAGGACAGCGATCCAAACACAAGGCCAAGATCATCACAAAATGGCTCCGGACCAACAGCGTCGATGTTATGCAATGGCCCGCTCAATCTCAGACCTAAATCCGATCAGTCTGTGGTATGAAGCTGAACGAAGAATGGGTGAGCACAAGCTTCTGAAATTCGGACGAACTATTCAAAGCGGTGAAGAAAAGCATGGGAGTCGATTCCGAAGAACGCCTGGAAAAGCTCATTAGTCAATGCCAAGAAGATGCCAGGCTGTTATTGATTCTAACGGATATGCTACAAAATATTAAAATGTTGTTTTGGTGCGTTGTTTGGAATAAAATGTTATCGGGCGGTAGCTTTTTCGTGACCTTATTTTGCATTGTTTCAAACTTTGCGATTTTTTGCGCCGTTTTAAATGAATCTTTTGAACAAAAAATACCAGTTTTGTAGAAAGTGAAATTCTCTACAAGACTGTCTATTTCGTTTCCCTTTCCATGAAAAATAATTAAATTCAAACAGTTTTTCTCAAAAAAATGTAAATTCTGATCGGGCGGTAACTTTTCCGCAACTGTATAGGGGTTTTCCAAATTTCAGAGTATTTTACTTATCTTTTCTTTATCTTTTATTCAAATAAATAAAAATATTTGCCTTCTGTGCTCTGCTTGCAAGTAGATGTCTGAGTTCACAAGATACATAGTAGCTGGGTCAACGGCGCAAAAAAATTTTGATTCCAAGTTTTGGTTTTTGATGGTATGAACATGCGGAAGGGACATCGACCACGAAAGGGTGGGCAGCGCCAGATTGCGCAAATTCAAATTGCGCACCCACAAATTGCGTACACTTCAAATTGCGCACACGCAAATTGCGCACATACTTTTTTTCGTTTATCTGCACTGTCCCTGATTTTTTGCCTTAATTTATACTCTGGTCATTTTTCTTGTTTTCATACGTACAGTTGCGGACAATTGATAGAAAACGACAAAAAAATTTTTAAACAAAGCAATTTTGCAGGAAAAATATGTATCTTAAATCTGAAAACGCAGTCTTGTAGAGAGCTATTCAAGGGCTACAATTCTACCTAAACATTTCACAAAGCCTTCATTTTTGAGCTGGCTTAAGCTCTTTTGAAAAAGAATGTTCTTATTTTTGCCCGACAATTGATATAAAACGACTGTTTTTGCTTGCGTTTGTCAGTGTTTAGCAGCTTTATTTCAACCATTTTACGTTAAAGATGGCTCCTCCACGTTGCGATGAACGAATCGAACGTAGTGCGACTACACGATACCGATGAGAAGTGGAGCTAGAAAATGCTGCGCATTTGGGCATGTCAAGAACGGCGTTTGGGCAGTTTATCAGCGAGTCAAGCATCCGAAGTTGCTCAAAACTGGTGGCAAACGACGTTCGGCCTGATGGGAGGTATGTTTGCAAAAGCTATTTGGAATAATTTTAGCAAAAAATATAGGACTGACAGAAAGATTGCTCGCAAGTCATGGGAGGATCCACATCTGACAGCGCCAGAAATTAGGGAAGAGCTCGGGTTGGAGGACATCAGTGTGCGGACTGTAATGATGCCAAAGGCTATGTGCGACGTCCGGTCAACGAGAGATTCAATCCGAAGTACACAAAGGGGACCGTCAAATTCGGAGGAGGCAACATTATGGTTTGGGGATGCTTTTCTTGGTCAGACATCTAGAACTCAGACATCTACTTGGGTAAGCAGAGCACAGAAGGCAAATATTTTTATTTATTTGAATAAAAAGATAAAGAAAAAGATAAGTAAAATACTTGAAATTTGGAAAACCTCTATATAAGGAAATTTTATGACTGACCCTATTCTCCTGTTATTTCTGACAGTTTTGCTCTTAAAGCTGGAACTAAAAAAATTTACCATCTTGTAGCTGAAATTCTCCATCTTTATAACCAAGAAAGCGTAAGAAAATGTCAAATTTCAAACTTTGAGCAAAGTTTGGCTCAAGAAATAGGAATTTCAGGGCAAGTGGACTTTGTTGAACAATGGGTGGGTTATCAATCTTTTTGAAAACAAACATCGACTCACATATATTCAATAGATAGCACAACTCCTCGCGGTCATTTTGCACTATTAGTAGTACTGCCGAGATACCAATTTAAGTTAGCACCGACACCAAACGTTCACGTACCTAGGTGGAGACCAGGTAACGAAAATGACCATGCTTCTCGAGCACCTGGAGTGGCCAAAAAGTGACTTTTGAATTTTCCATTTTTGTAAACATGCTCAGCGAGACTCGCTGAGCATTTCGCTACCGTTAGTACACTCAGCCCTTTGCGTGTTAAAAAGTCTGAATTTCAATCGACTTTTTTACCAAAAATTTTCATTTTTCATTTTTCATGCTTCGGTCAAACACTTTTTTCTCTCTTGCTTTTTAAATTTATTGTTTCTAACAATCGTGTCGGACTTTTGGAAGGCGTACGACTGCTTAAATGACGAAGGCTACATCCATCTCAAGGTGTTCCTTTTTTCGTTTGGAGCATAAACCCACATGCGGGCTCTGCCACATACAAAAGTAAACTGCGCATGGATTTAACCTTGCACAGTTTGTTAGCACGAGTGATTGGTCTCTAGGGTGCGCTTGTGTCGTGGAGTTCTAACTCTCCGGATAAATTTTTGATTGTTACTACGGATTTTATCCGCGGATATTTATCCCTATCTCCGGATAAATATCCGCGGATATTTTGATTGTTACTACGGATTTAACCTTGCACAGTTTGTATAAAACACAGTTTGTATAAATATAACCAACATGGCATACAGTCACAGTGGAAACACTTATCGAAACCGTATTGTTCAAAACTTTTTTTCCTAATTGATGAGATGGTGAATTAAAATATATGTTTAGGCATAAATTGATTATTTCCTTATGTATAATAGACAGAAAAAAGTATGAAAAAATATTAGAATTTTTTTTGAAAAGACAGAAAAGTAGTACGAAATGAAATTATATGAAATAAATAACAATACGAATATTTATCCGCAGATTTTATCAGCGATTTATCTTAGCTGCGGATAAATCCGCGGATTTTATCCGTATCCGCGGATATTTCTATCCGCGATTGTTACTACGGGTTTTTATCCGCGGAATTTATCCGTTGATTGTTACTACCACCCCTGCCCCGGTAGGAATAAAGCCGAGGATATTTATCCGCGGATGCCGGATAATATCCGCGGATTTTTGATTATTCCTACCGCAGCTGATGACACCTTTAAAAATTACACAATTTGAATTGGCACCAATAATATTTAAAATATATGACGTTTCAGCAAAAGGGAAAAGGAAACTTAAACAAAAGGAAAAGGGTTCACAAAAGGAAACTTATTTCGTTTTGTGCTGAAACGTTTCAGCACAAAACGAAATAAGTTTCGTTTTGTGCTGAAACGTATACGCACCTTAGGACTGACTGAGGGTGGTACGACATTTGAGCCCCCGACATTTCAGCCCCCGACATTTGGGCTGACATTTGAGCCCCGACATTTGGGCCCCGACATTTGGGCCCCGACATTGGAGCCCCGACATTTGGGCCCCGACATTTGGGCCCCGACATTTGGGCCCCGACATTTGGGCCCCGACATTTGGGCCCCGACATTTGAGCCCCGACATTTGGGCCCCGACATTTGGGCCCCGACATTTGGGCCCCGACATTTGGGACCCGACATTTGGGCCCCGACATTTGAGCCCCGACATTTGGGCTGACATTTGGGCCCCGACATTGGAGCCCCGACATTTGGGCCCTGACATTTGGGCCCCGACATTTGGGCCCCGACATTTGGGCCCCGACATTTGGGCCCCGACATTTGGGCCCCGACATTTGAGCCCCGACATTTGAGCCCCGACATAATTTCATGGAACTTTAACAAATCTGACTTTTCAGATTTCTTTCGCTACTTTTTTGCGAATTACATAGGCTCTGAATTGGTTGAGTCACTGGGAGAACTACAAGGAGTCGGTGAAATGGGCGTTGTTAGGGGTTGAAAAATACAAGACCCCTTTCTAATTGAAGAACCCCTAATGCATTAATCACCCACACCGTTTTTTTGAAAATTGTTTCGTCACGAAATGCATTAGCTTTTCTTTGTACGAGTCAGTTTACTCAATGTATTCGAAAGAAGCAGTCGTGTTAATTTTCTGTCGTGGTGTTACTTCCTTCTTTTTAGGAGAACTCAAGATGAACGATCTCGAGCGTGAATCTGATAGCGAATCGGGAGTCGAAAATCAGGAAAGCGTAAAGCCTATTGCGTCGAGAAGAAGCTGGAAGCCGTCGACTACGCCAGCAAGTACTCCAAGCATTCTGCCGCCAAAAAATTCAACATCAGTCGGTGCATGGTTCGGAAGTGAGTCAATAAAGAGCAAGAGCTTCGTGAACAGCAGTAAGCTTAATAATAATCTTTTGTTTTTGCTATATTTATTTGCTCATTTATTTGCTTATTTCAGGAAAGGATCAAAGCGAGTAACCGGTGCAGGACGACATCTTAAGTTCGCGATCTTGACGATGACTTGGCTAGCTGCGTGAGCAGCGTGCAAGCAAGAAAAAAGTCTCCAGAATGATCGTCAAGCTGCAAGCACAGAAGATATTCGTACGGGATGATGATAAAAAGTTCAAGGTTAGTGAATAACCACTTTCTAGTCTGTGAATAACCACTCTCTAGTCTGTGAATAACCACTCTCTAGTCTGTGAATAACCACTCTCTAGTCTCCTGGCATTGATGATCTGCTAATACTTGGTCCATTTTTCTCTTAATCAAGAGAAGTGTTGTTTATAACTTTTAGGCAGACATAGATAAACACAAAAATAGCTGGCAAGCAAACGAAATAATACAATAATACAGGGTGTTTCAAGAATTTCGCCCACTTTTAAATCGACATAACTTTTTTTATAAGCCTTTTTTGAATTTCTGCCAACGCAGATCGACTCAGAATCGAAAAGCAATTTTTTTGGCATATAAATCTCAGAAAAAAATTTTGACCAAATTTTCACTTTTTGCCTTGGTCCTCCCTTTGGTTGAAAAAATGGCATAATTTCGGCATTAGGACAATGTCCAAAAATTTTGGAATTTTGAAAAATTTTAGCTGTATGCGCTTCCGAACACCTGCAACTGTTTCTGAACATACCGTAAATGCTCTAATTGTACGCCATGGCGCACAATTACAACCGTGCAATTTTTTAAACTTCAAGTGGTCTGAAACTTCTGTTTTCATTTACAGTTTGAGCTGTGTTAGGAAGTGCCTGTTAAATTTTTAAAATCCCTCGCATGCACTTTTTACACAGCTCAAGCAGTGAATGAAAACAGAAGTTTCGGACCACTTGAAGTTTGAAAAAATTGTACGGTTCTGATTATCCGTAGATTATTGAGGTGAGAAAAATTGCAGCGCCAAGTAAGAGTTTGAGCTTGAGGGAACAGCACTTCATCGAAATTCGACGACTGACGTACGACTCGCTAGAAGAAATGACTCGCCACAACGACTTGCTACAATATTTCTAGTTTTCTTGTCTTACTCTTGTTTTTTGATTAAAAAACTGCACATCTGAGCCTATCCTAACTTGCGCTGGCCTACCCTAAGCCTAAGGCCTAAGTTTCAAAAACTTGGCAAAATTTAAAAATAATTAGGTATTTTTCGCGCTACTCTCCTACCTACCAGAAAGGGACAGAAGCTCGTGTTTCTTGTTTTTATGTGTGAGTACACACACATTTGAGTCCGTCCTAACGTGAGCTAACCTACCCTGAGCTGTTTTAGTCTAGCCTAAGGCTACACCTAAGTATAAAAAAATAATAATTGTTTCTGTATAAAATTAGACATTTTTAAAAAACTGCTGTAGCGGGTCGTTGTAGCGAGGGGCAGCGAAAGATAGCGCCATTTCGGGTTGCGCCAGTATTTAGTGTAATTATAAATAGGCAAATGCATTTTTCAGACTAATTTCATCAAATTCTGTTCTAATTTGGTATTAGGAGTGACTTTCGGAAGAGTGGAGAAAGTTTGGTGTGCATCGCCACTCAAGCAAGGCATACTCCTCAGTCATTTGCCTTGGTCCCCCAAGTTTATTTTTTCGAAATATTTTTTTTCACAAAATTGTGATTAAATGCGTCTGTAGCAATTACTTTATCGGCCTCATACTTTCAACTAGGGTTGGCCTCCCTCGCAGGATTGTTCTAACGCCGGGTAGCCGGCGTAACGCCGCCTTAAGGCCGGCGTCTTAAACGCCGGCGTTACGCCGGCGTTTAGATTTTTTTAGGATAAAAATTTTTGTTAATGTTTTTCCAAAAAATACTTTTATTAACATACAGAAGAAAAAATTTTGACCACAAGGGCAGACCCAAAGTCGTCAAAAGAAACAAGGAACATTTTAGTATTTTGATCGTATATGCGGTAAAAATGGACTACATTGGAGTTACTAGCTGTTAAACAATGTTATCGAACATTCAAATTTTCAGCTTTACCAATTTTTTATATAAAAACTTGACATTGTGCTACTTGACATTATGCTGCTCAAAAAATAAAGTAAACTGAAATACTGAAATACTTATTGTATATTTTTTAATAACGACTTTAAACGCCGGCGTTTGTTTTTATTGCGGCGTAACGCCTTTTAAACGCCGGCGTTTACGCCGGCGTTTATATAAACGCCGGCGTAACGCCGGCGTTAGAGCAATCCTGCTCCCTCCTTAACTCTCCCCGCACCTACCCCTCCCCGCAAAAAATTGGCCATCTCCCCCCTCCCCCGCAAAATCTTTTAGGCCAATCTACCCCCTAGTTTTCCCGCACCCCAAAACGCTGGGGGGGGTTGAGGAGGCCAACCCTACTTTCAACCTGTTTTAATGTCCTTCAATGACAATTTTTGCAAGATGGCCAAAAAATTTGAAGCTTTGTAATGGCGCAATTAGCAGTGGTGCAATTTGATTTTGGCGCAATCCGGAATGACGCTACCTTTCGCTGCCCACAGCGAGTCATTTGTTGTAGCGAGTCGTTGCTATAACAGGTTTGACTGCGTATCTCGCCGCTTTCATATTTTCGCCGTTTTTCTTCACGGACTTTTAGTCAATCGATATTTCTTCAATATATACTCGGCTCTTTTACAAGATTCTCCTTTTTCTTTCATATTTTAGTGGTAGCAAGGTCTGAAAGGCAGAGCAACAAAAAAAACAAGGCCCAGCTAATCAATCCTCAGCTCCCCTTTATGCTTTGCAATCACACTATGGGAAGAGGTGAAAAAAGGAGAGTAATCTTTTTCATTGTTGAGCCAGGCTTTGTCAATAGACCACAGAGTCTAGGAAGTTGAAAAGAAAGCAAGGGCTGGCTCTGCAGATCTCTTACAGCTAGCCCAAGAGTTCATAACATGATTGTGTGGATGGCTAGAAAAGTGGTAAAAGAATGGAAAAACGATCGATCAATCAATGCTTGAGGGAGGTCGAGCCTCACTAAAAAGGTTGTTTGTTGTTAAGCACAGTGAGTTAATTTTCTTTGAGACAGAGAATAAAAGTCAGAAGAATTCGGCTCAGATCAAAATCCAGCTGGTGGTCACATTTTCTGGCGAATAATAATATTTGGTTTATGTTCGCTTTATGACGTTTTGGAAAATATTGTTTCTTTGTTAGGGCCGATCCGTATTTTCCCCAATAGAGTCCACATTTCCAACAGAGATGCTGTCTGCCCTTGTGCAAAAAGGTTGAAAAATAGAGCGTCTTTAATTTTAGGCTCAAATTGACTGTTTTAGAATTTAATTGCAAATTTCCTATTTGCAAGCTTTTTGTTCGATTACCGAATTTCCTCTAATTAACGCATCCCCCCTAATTCAAAATCGTGTTCTTGGCATTCTGTTTTTGACCCACTTTTTGATCACTTCTCTCAGGCAAGTTACCACCCATTTTGTAGCCAGTGAGATGAGCTACAAAATGGGTCGTAACTTGCATAACAAAAGTTTTCAAAAAATGGGTCAAAAATACAATGCCAAAAACACGATTTTGAATCAGGACATAGGACAGTTCGCATCGATGCGAACTGTCCACTTAGTTATGTTTTGATGACAATACCCATTTTTGACTAATTTTTTTTTATTCTTAGTCATCCTAGTAACCAAAATTTTATCGGGAATCTGAATCACCAAGCGGAATTTCAAAAAAAAGCTCGGTTGTTGAGAAATAAGCTAAAGTTGGAAAAAAGACAGTATTCACCTGTATTTTCCAACTTTAGCCTATATCTCCTCAACCGAGCTTTTTTGAAATTCCGCTTGTGATTCAGATTCCTGAAAAATTTTGTTACTAGATGGCTAAGAATAAAAAATTAGTCAAAATGGTATTGTCATCAAACATAATGGACAGTTCGCATCGATGCGAACTGTCCTTTTACCTTTGAATCAGGGGGGGTGGTGCGTTAATTAGAGGAAATACGGTATCGTATTTTTCTCTTGCTGAATCATTGTTTTTAGTGCAAAGTGGACATGATAGCGAGCTGGATTGTTTGGTTTTCTGATTTTCTGTTTTAATTTTCGTCCGCGGCAAGAAGTTTCAAAATAGAGGCCCTTGGGGGCTCTCTTAGAAAAAAATACCGCGATCAAGTACCCATAATCTGATTTATGCTCACATCATAAAAAATAACTTTGTACAGCTGCCGTAAACCATTAATTTATGCGACGTATGAGTCCAGTAATTTTTGACCACTTTATCTGCCCATTCTTTAGTGGACAGGCAAGCTGGCAACTTTTATCTGAATTGTTTATGTTTTTTGATGACCTCCGATGACCTAAAATTTTCTCGGAAGCATGAAGCAGAAATACTGAAGAATGCTTACCGTATTTCCTCTAAGGCTAAAACTAATTTCCACCGTCAAAAGGTTCGAAAACCCCGTCAAATTAGCAATTTATATTTTTTACATTTGACGGGATAAATTACTAATTTGATGAGATTTTTGAACCTTTTGACTAGGGTTGGATTCGGCCGGTTGACCGAAAACCGGTTTCAAAAAAACCGGGAAAACCGAAAAACCGGTCTTAGCAAAATACCGGTTTATTTGCGACAAAAGTTAACCGAAAACCGGGTACAGTCCGGTTAACCGACTGAAATTTTTTGGAAAAACCGGAACCAAAAACCGGCTTTGAAAAAAACCGGCTTTTTTAACCGACCGATCAAAAAAAACCGACCGAATCCAACCCTACTTTTGACGGTGAAAAGTAACCACAGCCTTGTCGGTAAAAGGACAGTTCGCATCGATGCGAACTGTCCACTTAGTTATGTTTTGATGACAATACCCATTTTTGACTAATTTTTTTTTATTCTTAGCCATCCTAGTAACTAAAATTTTATCGAGAATCTGAATCACCAAGCGGAATTTCAAAAAAAGCTCGGTTGATGAGATATAGGCTAAAGTTGGAAAATACAGGTGAATACTGTCTTTTTTCCAACTTTAGCTTATTTCTCAACAGCCGAGCTTTTTTTTTGAAATTCCGCTTGGTGATTCAGATTCCCGATAAAATTTTGGTTACTAGGATGGCTAAGAATAAAAAAAATTAGTCAAAAATGGGTATTGTCATCAAAACATAACTAAGTGGACAGTTCGCATCGATGCGAACTGTCCTATGTCCCAGCCTTGTCTCCATTAAGGCGGGCCCCTTGCGTTCAAAATCGTGTTCTTGGCATTCTGTTTTTGGCCCATTTTTTTAAGACTTCTCTCAGGCAAGTTACCACCCATTTTGTAGCCAGTGAGATGAGCTACAAAATGGGTGGTAACTTGCATAACAAAAGTTTTCAAAAAATGGACCAAAAACAGAATGCCACAAACGCGTTTTTTGAATTTAGGTGCCACCATTATCAGAGGAAATACGGTATATGACCTAAAGTTGGATGTCCATCATACGAAATCTTGCCACTCTAAATTTATTTTGTATCTGAGCAAGCCCCATTTTTTTTCAAAATTCTGCTTTGTGATTCGGATTTCTGTAGACATTTTTAGCCACCAGGGGATAACACAAAAAATACAAATTAATGACTACCACAGTCAACACTCTACATTGTGACCACCCGCCATAGTGGCCAGTAGAAAAATGTATGGCTTAGCCGGCTTACAGAGATATTTTTGGTAAGGAATCCTATCATCTATAGTGGGCCTCTTTTCATAGTGACGGATTGAGTCTAGATCCCAAAGTGTCCAGTGTGTTGAGAATCGTCAAAACTAGGGTGGTGCGGTTACGGTTAATTTATCACTACCCGGTTTTCGGTTAACCGCATTTTGGCGTACCCGGTTTTCGGTTTCGGTTAATTGGGCAAAAACGGTGCGGTTCGGTTAACCGACCGTGCACCACCCTACTCAAAACATCAAAAAATTAAAAAAAACGGGCTGCTGGCCGTTCACCTATCCCTTAGAAGTCTTTCAAACTGATAAAATTTCAGGCTCTACTCTCTTTATGCTCAGCACTAACTTATTAATTGGACAGCCTAGATATACAAAAATCAATAAAATTTGGACTACTAATTTGACTCCTAATCTACATATATTGTTTAATAAAACTGTTTATTGCATTGTATAAACTCAAAAAATGAGTCTCGATTCTGTAAACTCTATGAACCAACCGTCAAGTGGCGGAATAGCTGGTAATGCTTTTTGACTAAATAAGATGGGAATAATTGTCGAATAGCGCCACCTCATGAAACACCCCGAAACGTGGTTTTTTTAACGCTTTATCACCTGAAAAGCTCAGAAAACATGCTTTCGAGTGGCGCTAGGCTGTTTTTTGAAAAATATTTTTTTGACCACTTCGGGCCCAAAACCCTAGTAATTAAGTATGTTCGGCTTTTCCGCTTTGCTGCCAAAGACCCAACTTGCTGCTCATTGCAAGGGATTGGGGAAGGGTGTACATAGTAGTGCAGGCACATTATAAAGTAGGCCCCATATACAACCCTTTCCCCAAGTCCAATCATGGCTGGACCAAGGGTGGTACCCAAACCAGGTATCCTAGTATTGGGTATGTCTGGCCGCTTCGAGGCCAAAGACCCAACTTGCTGTTCATTGCAAGGGAGGGGGGAAGGGTGTACATAGTAGTGCAGGCACATTATAAAGTAGGCCCCATATACAACCCTTTCCCCAAGTCCAATCATGGCTGGACCAAGGGTGGTACCCAAACCAGGTATCCTAGTATTGGGTATGTCTGGCCCTTCGAGGCCAAAGACCCAACTTGCTGTTCATTGCAAGGAGGGGGAAGGGTGTACATAGTAGTGCAGGCACATTATAAAGTAGGCCCCATATACAACCCTTTCCCAAGTCCAATCATGGCTGGACCAAGGGTGGTACCCAAACCAGGTATCCTAGTATTGGGTATGTCTGGCCGCTTCGAGGCCAAAGACCCAACTTGCTGTTCATTGCAAGGGAGGGGAAGGTGTACATAGTAGTGCAGGCACATTATAAAGTAGGCCCCATATACAACCCTTTCCCCAAGTCCAATCATGGCTGGACCAAGGGTGGTACCCAAACCAGGTATCCTAGTATTGGGTATGTTTGGCCGCTTCGCGGCCAAAGACCCAACTTGCTGTTCATTGCAAGGGAGGGGGGAAGGGTGTACATAGTAGTGCAGGCACATTATAAAGTAGGCCCCATATACAACCCTTTCCCAAGTCCAATCATGGCTGGACCAAGGGTGGTACCCAAACCAGGTATCCTAGTATTGGGTATGTTTGGCCGCTTCGCGGCCAAAGACCCAACTTGCTGTTCATTGCAAGGAGGGGGAAGGGTGTACATAGTAGTGCAGGCACATTATAAAGTAGGCCCCATATACAACCCTTTCCCCAAGTCCAATCATGGCTGGACCAAGGGTGGTACCCAAACCAGGTATCCTAGTATTGTATGTTTGGCCGCTTCTGCCAAAGACCCAACTTGCTGTTCATTGCAAGGGAGGGGGGAAGGGTGTACATAGTAGTGCAGGCACATTATAAAGTAGGCCCCATATACAACCCTTTCCCCAAGTCCAATCATGGCTGGACCAAGGGTGGTACCCAAACCAGGTATCCTAGTATTGGGTCTTTGGCCGCTTCGCTGCCAAAGACCCAACTTGCTTCTCATTGCAAGGGAGGGGTAAGGGTATATATCCATGAAGGTGTATATACCTACCTACCCTATCCTGTATATATCCTAAATTTTGCAAAATATATAATTGAAAATTTGACCATAAGGGTCCCCCCTAGGGTTTTGGCCCAAAGTGGCCAAAAAAATATTTTTCAAAAAACAGCCTAGCGCCACTCGAAAGCATGTTTTCTGGGCTTTTCAGGTGATAAAAGGTTAAAAAAACGACGTTTTCGGGGTGTTTCATGAGGTGGCGCTATTCGACAATTATACCATAAGATGACCAAAAATGTTTTTAACCATTTTGGGAGTGTTCCCAAGAAGAGCATTGACAATTGGAGAAGCACCGGTGCTAGACGACTTGCATATCTACACGTTGACTGTATATTTGCATGCTTTCAACCCTGAAGCCGATGATTCCACTATGTCTCGAAAAAGATCCATAGTGGGCGAGTCAACTGTGGATATTCTCTGCAAAAGGTAAGTTTTTTTACATAATTGTTATAGGGCTGTATTCTCACATATTAAATACCGTATTTCCTCTAATAGAAGCCCCGGGGCTTCTACTTTTTGGATCCCCGAAAATCGGCAAATTTGTAATTCGATCTCGAGATTTTTGAGTATTCAACCAAAATTTGAAAAGTGGAATCGGTGGAGATCGTGGGAGTTAAGAAAACCTATCAAACAGCTTTGCAAAATATTGCTTCTACCCTGAAATCCAGACCCTCAAAGTTGAGGGGGGCTTGTATTAGAGGAAATACGGTACTCATTTATCCCCACTCCCCCAAAAACTTGTGCCTTCTAAAACTTAAGTGAAGAGCACCCAAATATATGTTCCAGACCCCAGAAAAAGTGCGTAAAACACTTATTAGTCACAACTTCCATACGCTGGCCTACCCCTAAGCCTAAGGGCTAAGCCTAAACTTGTTGTTCCAAAGGGTAGTTACAACGATTTTTAGAAGGTCTGATTTGGAGGGGGGGTATTCTATACTAGCGCCGAATTTTCTTACAACTTTTTTATATTTCTGGTGCTTCCGCTGTCTGGCCCCCGTCTCTACTATTTGCCTGGGTCTTTGTTCTTAGGTGCAGGGCAGACCAGCGTATGTTAGGACAGACTCAAACATGCTCCCTGAACTGCAAAAAATAAGAAAAACATGTTTGAGTCCTGGCCTGACCTTAACTTAAGCCTAAATGAAAAAGGCCAACAGGGTGACCATGGCAAATGGGAAAGAAGCAGCAGAAGCACCATATTTTGGTTTAATGTGACGAAATAAATCAACTTGAGTAATTGTAATCCTGATTGCTTCAGGCACACCACAACAGAGGAGTTGATCGAAAAAATCCTTGACCAGAAAGCAGGTAATTTTGCTGTCAAACATTTTGCAAAATATTATTTTCTAACTTTAGATATTCCAAAACGCAACACGGATGATTTCGAAATTTTCGAAACCATGGGGTAAGTTGGAAGGAGTGAGATGCTCGGGTGCCAGAGTTTTCATTGATCCGGATTTCACTGATCTTTTAGCAGTATCAATGATAGTTTGGATCATTGATAGTCGGGTCAGATCAGCGGCCAAAAATTTGGGGTCGGATCAGATCACCCGATTTTTAAAGAGTTTTTTTAGCCATTATTATTGATCCTATTATCATTGATACCTTGGATCGGCTCAACCGAATCTTGGCGAATTTTTTTTAGCCATTATCATTGATCCAGGTATCATTGATATCTTCGGATCAGATCAATGGCAAAAAACCGGATCGATGAAAACTCTGTCGGGTGCCAACTATGATCCTATTTCTTGTTGCCTTTTTTAAAGGTCTTGAGTTACCGGAAGACAGCACTTTTTGGCTTCTTATCTTAGAATACGTTTCCATTGTTCGCGTTGGTCCCCTGTTGTTTTATTGTGTGATAATGGTCAGTTACACCATTATCTCATTAAAAAACAACAGGGGGGACCAAGGCAAAAAATGGAAATGTATTATAGGATAGAGCCCACTTTTTTGTCTGGCTTTGATTTTAAGTCATACAATTTTTGAGGCTATTAAAAAGGGTCTATTATTGTTCCCACAAATTCAAATTCTTCAAATACCGCTGCGCCCAAAAACCATGGTCTTTTGAGCAGACCCGAAAGCCGGAAAATTTCCGGTTTTCGGGAAAAAAAACCAAAAACGGGTACCCGAACCGCCAACCCTACTTCGGAATTCCTGGCTCGCTCGAAATCGGAAGACCATTTTTGAAAAAAAATTCTGACAAATATTTTGACTTTTCGCCTGGGGTGCCCAAAGGCCAACCACCTTATGTTACAAAAAATCTCAAATTATTAAGTCAAAAAAAAAAGCAGCCGAAAAATTGATATGTTATTGTGCAGAGTCCTACATAATTGCCCAAATCAACTGGAAGTTTGATAATAAATCTTGAAACTTATTGGTCTCCATCTTTTTTATTTTTTCAAATCAAAATTTTTTTTGTTTAGCACTGTGGATGGCAGGACGTTCAAAGAGCGGAAATTGGATCGGTATGGGTCTTTATATTGGGTTGGCCGGAAAGTAATGTCGTTTTTTTTCTAACGCTTACCATGCTGTGGTTGTTTTTTTTTTATAACAGAGCATTATATACGAAAATGAAGCACTGTTTTTCTGCTTCTAACATGTTTTTACAACTTTCTCACACGTAAAGATTTTAACATGGTTTTAGGCCTTTCAAATGAACTGTCAAGTTGATGAAAAAACGCATTTTCGACACTCAGATGGTCGGCCGGAACGAGGAGCATCGTCGAGGCAAAAATCACCACTTCTGAACTTTGCAAACCAACGCTGAGCTGCCCTTATGTCCATCGAGCCCTCTCCGTACACTTGACAGATTTCCCGAGCCGCTTCAGTCGTTTTTTGACCTTGGTTGAAAAGGAGGCAAAAAGGAGGATATGTCGAAAATGCGTTTTTTCATCAACATGACAGTTCATTTCAAAGGCCTAAAACCATGTTAAAATCTTTACGTGTAAGAAAGTTGTAAAAACATATTAGAAGCAGAGAAACAGTGCTTCATTTTCGTATATAATGCTCTATTAATGCTCTATTATGGGTAATGCTCTATTATTATTAACAAGGGACCACAGGTGCCTATCGGCGCCTCTATAGTATTTCGAAATTTCAATGAGGGGCTATGACTTCATTCATAAAAATAGGTACATCCCCTATTAGAACTCATTTTTTTCGCCTGTCCTTTTTTTAAAACGAAAGCTGACATTCTGGGGAACACGATGGTATTAGCGACAAAAGTGATTTCGCTATCTACGACCCGTTCTGGCCTTCGAAGTAAAAAAGCGTTAACCACCCACCCACACATGCCAAATACTATATATGGGCTATTAATGCTCTATTATATAATGCTCTATTATGATAAAAAAAAACAACCACAGCATGGTAAGCGTTAGAAAAAAAACGACATTACTTTCCGGCCAACCCAATATTATTTATTACATCAAAAGATAAAAAAAATTTAGCGGAGAATACCCAGTAACAGTGCAAACACTCTGGCCAAGATCCACTCCAGCAGTCTCCACGACGGAAGCGGCCAATGACGATCTTTCGGTGCCACGTAATCGATTTGTGTGTCGGAGGAAGGATTCGAGTCTGTTTTTTTAATTATTTCAGCCAATTTTCCGCATTTATTTGATTTAGGAGCTTCCGCTGGTCAGGCTGGTATTGTCAACACGTCCAGCACAATCGATTCGTTTCTGGCAAAGTTTCTGCAACAGCCACAGGTACATTTTCTTGTGGTTTAGTACTGTCTGAATTCTGTAGTGGGAACCTTCTAGAAAAACTATGCAGATCTGTGCAATTTGCCCGAGCTTACTGAACAGACTCTGTTGGACAACTTGAAAGACAGGTTTAACAGTGGTAAGAACATTTTTCGTTGGAAGATTATTGAAATATTTTTCTGGTTTTTCCTTTGGACTTTTTCCATCAAAACATTTTCTGAAAAAATTGCAATTTGCAAACACATATCAACTCAGAATCGAATAGCAATTTGTTTTGGTATTCAGCCGCCCCTCCATATATTGACACCCTCCAGGGAACGACATTTGAAACCAACAGTTTTCGCCTCTCTTGATTTCGAGTTAACTATTGAAGACAGATAGTTTAACTTTATTTTACAAATTTTGGCTTAAAAAATGCATCAGAGAATCAGCTTTCTGATGGTATATTAACGAGATTATTTTTCTCTTGAAAACATTTCAAATTTTACCAAAAGCAAATACAGTCGAGTCTCGATACAGTAGCACTCCGATATAGTGGCACCCTAAGCCGCATTTGGTTGGCCGGTAAAGAAAATAAAGAAAGTTTAGCCCCGGTATAGTGCACTCCGCTATAGTGGCACCTTGGACTCGGTCCCGACTCAGTAAATTACCTTTGATATAGTGGCACCCCATTTTGGCGCCAATTTAAAAATTCATTTTCGATAATCCATTGTAAATACACACTATATATCGACATATATAATCGACATATATCGACACATATATATATATATCGACGTTCTATCCATTCATCGAAATTGTCAATTATTTTCTGCATTTAGTTATGGAAACTCCGAAGAAGCGCAAAGCTATGGATGGATCAAGTGAAAAGCGAGCGCGTCTCAAACCGGGAATGCATGAGGAGATGGAAGCAGCACTCGTTCTCTGGATGAAGCAAGTGAGAAGTCGGAACGAGCGTGAAGGTGAGTGCTTTTCTTATTGTCTTCTATTCTGTTTTCTGCAACGGATTTTTAGGAGAAAGCAAGGGTAATTGCGACATTTCTCAATATCGTCGGGTTCGAAGCAAGTCAAGGCTGGTTGGACAATTTCAAGCATCGGCACGGAATCCTCTTCAAGTCGAACCAAGGCAAAGCTGGAGCAATCAGTGTGGGTTCCCTTCGAGAATGGCAGGAACAAGTTCTTCGTGAGGAATTGATCAAGTTCTCTGCGGACGACATATATAATGTGGACGAAACTGGGCTCTTCTGGCAGCTGCTCCCAAACAAGACAACGGCGTTCAAAGGTTTGTTTCATTTCTTTCGGGTTCTCTTTTGGGATTTACTCTTCAGTTTCTCTGTTCGGTTTCTCTTTTCAATTACATTGTTCACATGTTTTTGTCGGTTTTAGGCGAGAAATGCACGAACGGCAAGGAGCGTGTCCCCGTTCTCGTTGGCGCGAACATGTCGGGATTTGAGAAACTGCCGCTCTTGGTGATCGACCGGTCGAAGAAGCGTAGCTCCTTCAAGAATGCTAAAGTCCCGCTGGATTACATTGCGAAGACTTGGATGACAGGTTTGGATGTCAGGCTTGGATGAGAGGCAAAATTCAGTCTCTTTATGTTGAGATATAGTGGCCCTTTAATTTTTAAATAGGGGGCCACTGTATTGAGGTTTTCATTTTCAAATGGAAAAATTATTCAGTTTTTGAAAAACGACTGGGAAAATCGGAATCTTCACGATATCTGGGACCAGACTGTCAGAACAGAAGTGGTAAAAAACTTCGAAAATCAGGGTGAAAAAGTGTCGAACTTGAGGTGGGGGCCACTACATCGAGGTTTGACTGTATACTTTGAATAATTGCTGTGAAATAGACAGAAACATAAAGAGACTGAATTTCGCCACTCGGTCCTTACCAGCGAGCAGTGATCCCTGAAAGCTGAACCTTTTCCGTCACTTATTCAAACTCGGCGGCGGTGGCGCCGCCGAATTTCCTTTATTTCAGCGCCGGCGGCGGCGGTAAAATTTTTCATCGGCGGTGGCGGCGGCGGAAATTTTTTCTTTCTTTCAGCTGGCGGCGGCGCTGTTTTTTTCGAGCGTCCAACTGTGGTTAGATGGCACCCCTAAAACTTCGTTCCCGTCTTGGGTCCGACACTTTCTTTAGCTCAATTTTCGAAGTCTTTTGCTAAATGTGATTAGCCAGTCTAGTCCGAAATATCGGAAGGATTCTGTTTTTGCCGATCGTTTTTTCCAAATCTTTAAATTTCGCCATAAAGACCCGCGAACCTCGGTTATACGGCACCCCTTTTTGAAAATCAGGTGCAGTATGACCGAGGTTTGCGGGTCTTTATGACGAAATTTAAAAATTTTGGAAAAACGACCGGCAAAAACAGAATCCTTGCGATATTTCGGAATAGGCTGGCGAATCACATTTAGCAAAAGACTCCGAAAATTGAGCTAAAAGTGTCGGACCCAAGGCGGGAACGAACTTTTAGGGGTACCGTCTAACCGAGGTTTGACTGTATCCAAAATCGTAGAAACCCATAAATAACCCCATAAATAACAGGTTATTTATGGGGGTGTATGGGGGTTATTATGGGGTATTTATGGCGGTTCCATTTGTTACTATATAGGTTTGAATCCACGTACGAATCAAATACCTTTCTTTACAAAAGTTTGGAATCTTCATAGTGGACGTATTTAGAGTGTGTGCAAAAAAGTTCAGATCCAATAACTTTTCACACAATGTATTAACTTGATCATAGGTGAAATATAGTAAACTGTGTGGTTGCAGGCGAAAATAATTGTTTGATATATGATGATTTAAATAGATTTTTTTTCTGACATGATATCTTTTTTCGGCTGGTTGCGTCAGAGTACCATTCCGTCCAATTTTTCTTCAAATAAATCAGAAAATTTTGTTTCTCTGTTTATTTCGTCTGAAATAAATATATTTTAGCAATGAAAACAATAAGCGCCAATCAGGCTCAAGGCGGCGAACAAGAAAAAGTTTGGGTTTCCTCTGGAATTGTGGCAAACTTTATACCTGCTCGAAAAATTGGCTCAAAAGTTCCAATCACAGATGGTCCTAATCAATCCACGTGCTATGTTTGGACCCGCTTTGGAAGTGCAAAAGGCTCTGCTAAGCGAAGCGTAATGCTTTCTTTACCTTAAAAATAATTGTGAAGAAAGTTGTTCTATAGTACATGCATTATCGCTGCGTTGCCTGTGCTGACATAACCAAAGAGGGAAATTCCAATAGAAGCCTAACAAAAGACGTTCCGCAAGTCCCGACGTCCCCCGCAAAAGATGCTGCCGAATTGTTCAAATATGCTCGTTTTCCATTAGATTTTATTGCCGCCTCGATCTGTTTTAACATCAATTTGCTTGTGTACAACTACCACAAGGAGTGGGAAGTGTACAAACCAAACGACACCATTTGCCAGCCGGTTTGTCTTCAAAAAAATATTCTTAACTCTCCGTAAGTTTCCAGATGCTCAACATCCCGAATCAGAAATGTCAACAATCGCTTTGTCTTACCAACTAAATCACATAGAATTGGTTAACATCATCAGTCTTCAATGAATTGTTTATGATTGTCACCTTTTGTTCATCTGTTAACGAGAAGCACGCCCAAGGAGGCGAATAAAAAATATGCGCGTTATTATTATGTTTTTACGACAAGCTCTGGTACTGTATGATTAGGATGGAATCAAAGAATTAACATTTTCCGATACATCTTCCTTCCAATATTTTTGAAAAGCATGCTCACCATGCTTCCTTTTTCGCCAGTGAGTTTCTACTTCGAATACAGCCCTATGTCTATTTAAAAAAAAATAAGAAAATACAATTGAAATAGTTGGAAGGGTGACCGAATTATAAATTTAAAAAAAAACGTGTTATATGTGGATCTGAACTTTTTTGCACACACTCTAAGTACGTCCACTATGAAGATTCCAAACTTTTGTAAAGAAAGGTATTTGATTCGTACGTGGATTCAAACCTATATATAGTAACAAATGGAACCGCCATAAATA
>JAMRYI010000588.1:0-102450 GCA_029231635.1 Ditylenchus weischeri
TGTAAAACATCTTCGAAAAGCTGAAAATGATCAAATATTTAGTGAACATTTTTCTCACAAAGTACAAAATTCGAAGATCTATGTTATCGAGTCAACGGATTTGCAAAGTTTGCAAATCTGCATACCAACTTAATACAAGGCAACATCTCATCACGACTAGTGAATTCGGCCTGTTTTAAAACCCGATTTTAGGTTCTGCTTTTTGCGATTTCTTTCGGTCGATCAACCGGCTTGCACCTGCTATATGGTTATATAGCGATTGTTAGTTTTGGTAAAAAAAAGCAGTTTTCGCTTTTTTAACCGGTCCAGTTAACCGACCAGATCTTACCCTAGTGACGCGCATGAAAAATTATTGCGATGCAAGCTAGTTCGAAGTTCGAACTTCGAATTTGAAACCAATCGTAGAAAAAATGGGACAAATTAAGAACATGCGTCACTGCATTATTTCAGATTAAATTTACACTGATTCGGAATGAATTTAGGCTCGATAAGCTTTGTCTTGGAAAGAAATTTCAAAAAAGAAATACCATACACGCTGAGCGTTTCTCGCTTTCATAATAATTCGTTCTTTTTTTACTTCAATTTTAATTTTTTTTGCCAAATCTATTTTTACATTCTAGTCCCAAATATCGCAAGGATTACGATTTTGCCGATCATTTTTGCAAAATCCAAAATTCTTTCTTTAAAAAAGCGCAAAGTCCCTTTAACCCGTATTTGCTCAAAAATCAGGGACGTAATTTTTCGCAATTCTAAGCTCATGGTCGATTTACTATAGGAAGTGTTCTTGATTTAAAAAAATCGAAAAATTAAAAAAAAATTGTTTGCCTTGGTACCTCCTTATGTTGAAAATGGTACACGCCCCACGTATTTCTCACACCCAAAATTTCTCCATAAAACCAACTCACTGTACAATCATCACCTAGAGCCAGTCAACCCCTCAATCGACGCAGAGTTTCACAGTTTGATTAGTATCAAATGAGCTGCGGCCAGAGCACACTGGTACATACTAGACAAATACCCAAACATGCCCATATAAGTCCACCATGTATAGGTCTTGTACCCGGAATTCCTCCATAAGACCAGCTTACTGTAGAATTGGCATCTGGAGGCAGTTGACCCTTCAATCGGCGCAGTATACTTTATACGGTGTCATTACATCAAGGATTGGTTTAAAAAAAGTGTTGGTCCTAGTTGGCAATTGAGCTTTTGAGGGTGTCATTACATCAAGGATTGGTTTAAAAAAGTATGTAGACCAAGGCAAGGGTTTTGATCAATTTTTTTGATGGTACTGCCTATTTTAAGCTGTTTCACCATGTTTTTCAACAAGGGCCGTGGCTGTAGACTGTAGAATTGGCATCTGGAGGCAGTTGACCCTTCAATCGGCGCAGTATACTTTGGCGGTTCAATTCATACCGAATGAGTTCGGGTGCCAGACCACACTGGCACATACCAGACAAAAACCTTCACATACCCAAATAAGTCCGCACGCTATCCAGGTCGTATATCCGCAATTTCTCCATAAGGCCAGTTAACTGAAGAATTGTCGCCTGGAACCTAATTGACCCTGCGATCGACGCAGAATATGTTGAAGGTGTGATTAGTACCAATGGAGTTAGGGGGCTAGCACACTGGCACATAGTAGCCAAATACAGAACATACCCAAATGAGTCAGCCTCTATTCAGGTCTTATATACGAAAAATCTCCAAAAGACCAGCTCATTGGTGAATTTTAACATAGAATCAGTTGATAGAAAAATCGTTGACAGTCAGCATGGTATCAAATCGGTCAATAGCTGAATCTATCCTAGCACATACCAACCCATAATTCTATCAATTCAGCCAAATTACCAAAAATCCACCCCTCTCGGGTACCTACTTACATTCGGCATTTTAAAAAACCATATCTCAAGCCCAAGCCTTTTGAACTCTTTTTAAAAACCTCTTGATCTCTACATTTTGCAAATTTTTCAGCGAAATTGGATAGCTCATTAAAAAGCCAAGATCCAGGGCTACAAAAAAATACAAAAATTAAAAAATTGTAGCAAAAGTTTAAAGAAAAGTGACAATATAAAATTTGCTGGTGAAATTCAGACTTTTGAAGGCACATTCAGAATAAGGCGAAAAATAGTCTTCCTTTCGCCTCTTGGATCCCCTATCCAAATACACGTTTAAAAAAAAATAACCACTGCACAATCCACCCAGTACAATGCAGAAAACTAATAAGAACATTTTTGGGTATTTGGAAAGGTGCAACAATAATAAATTTTTTCACTGCACATTTGAGTGCTGCAGGCAGGAGTAGCAGCTTCGTTATTATCGCCTGTAAGTGGAAAATGAAAATTTGTGCTAAAATTATTAGCAGGCATTTTATTATGTAATGCAAATAAATTAACTAACGACAAAAAACTAAGGCGGGTGACCACTTAGAGTAAATACGGTAACAAACACAAGTATCCGACCTTAACAGCCAGGAAACATCGAACTGAAAATTATGTCAGTCCTCTCTGTGAGCACATATTTTTCAGTCAAACTAGATGTGGTAACACTTCCGAAATTTCGATTTGCAACTAGCTCCAAAAACTTTTTGACCCATAAGTTCAAAAAAGTGTTGGTCCTAGTTGGCAATTGAGCTTTTGAGGGTGTCATTACATCAAGGATTGGTTTAAAAAAATATGTAGACCAAGGCAAGGGTTTCGATCAAATTTTTGATGGTACTGCCTATTTTAAGCTGTTTCACCATGTTTTTCAACAAGGGCCGTGGCAAAACGAGACTCTATCTGCATTTTATGATCAAGAGTACTTCTCGGAATCATGTCTAAGGTAAGTGAGTGCGCGCATCTCTAACCCATCAAGCTTCGGGGTCGCAGGGGGCTTTGTGGTTGAGAAGCTCACACCCATATACCTTATCACCCGAAAGTGACTCTGGATGCATGAAAAAAGCATGCATACCAGAATTTCTATATGTGGTAGGCCCCAGTATTTAAGACCACGTTCAACATCTTTATTTTTTTTACCAGTGGGCCCTCTAAAATGTCTACAGTAACCTTGTAAAGTGGCCCCTATTTTGTCCCTCTTTAAATTGCTTTTCTGGCATTTTGTGGCAAAATTTTGACTTAAAAATGATTTTTGACCATTCGTAAAAAGTCGATTTTTGAAAGGGGTATAAGCAACTAGCGCCAATTCCTCCTCAACTCTTGATAATTTTCCAAATTTCGAGTCGTTTTATGCCAGCAGGATTACACTATACCGGTTAGCTCAGAATCCGAAAATACGGTTTCTCAAAAATTGGAGAAACTTCTGGCCATCCAACAAAGAGGTGGGTTTTTTGCCTTGGTCCCCCTGATATTTATTTTGTAATTTTAAGGCTTAGGCAAGGGTATGTTAAAAAAGACTGAAACATATCTTAGATTCAAGTCCTAACACACGTCGGCCAACTATTGCGTAAGCCTATAAAATTATAAAAACAACAACAGGGGACCAAGGCAAAAAACCCCTCTTTGTTGGATAGGGCTAAATCTTTTCTTGCATATTAGAAATCTCGAGGCAAAGGTGTCGTGCACTGCAACAGCCTGTCATTTTAATTGTCTTATTTAGAAAAAGGAGTCATACCGGAGACGAATGCATTCTAACACGATTTTGCTGCTCAACCATGAATTTATCGAGATTACTGTACCTACACCAAACTTATATATCCGTGATTTGAATTCTTCCTTTCCTTCAAAATGTCCAGTTGAACACAGCTCTAGTCCTACCACAGCTAGCCTTTATAAACATCCTTTTGCATACTGTGACTGCATTTCTGGTCCATTCTATAAACATAGTTATAGCAGCAGTAGACACTGCACTGATAAATGATGTGTGTCACCTTTTTTCGATTTCCTGTTCACATTTTTTTCATGGATAGATAAGGGATGGGTGATAAAAAGAACCGGTTTTTGCTAGCCAATACTGCTGGTTTTGTGCTTTTGTGGGTTTGATTGTAAAAATTTGGTTTTAGGCCGAGGAAGCATGAGTGCAGCCACCCAACGCCTGGTGACTAAAAGGCAAACCCTGGACGAAGCGTATGCGCCTCCAGCCAATTTTTTGGAAATTGAAGTGGTCAACGCGATCACCCATGGAGTCGGCAAGAACAGATACACCGACTATGAAATTCGACTCAGAGTGGGCTTTTTTATATATTAATGGTGGTCTTAAGTGAATTACTGCCTGTTTTAGACGAACCTACCGGTATTCAAGCACAAAGAATCGAGTGTCCGAAGGCGCTACTCCGATTTTGAATGGTTGAGAAACGAGCTGGAGAGGGACAGCAAAGTATGTTTACGGGGTTTTGTGATAGATTGGCAGCCTTAGTTGACTGTGTAAATATCAGATAGTGAGTTTCACAGTTGAAAAGGTTGACTGTAAAATTTCCAGTTAGGCAAGTTAACTGTAAGTTCATAAAAGTCAATCCACAGTGAAATTAGACAATTCTGGTAGGCTCTATCAGTGTTCTACTAGTGTTCATGTAAAAAATTGACCTACAACCGCGTGTTCTTGACCGGCGAATTCTTCAACCGGGTAGTTCTTCACCCATTTAATTGTTCAACCAGCTGTTCTTCAACTAAAGTGTTCTGCTATGCTTTTTTTTAAACTTTTTGGCACTATCTTACTGAGCTTGGTCGGAAGAACTATTATCTCTATATAGTATTTGGCATGTGTCCGTCCTACTTTTTAATGGACATTTTGACCACATTCAGGCCATTTTTGCTTATTTTTCCGATTATTTTCGGCAATGTCTCGACGGAACCCCAAACTTCAGACAATTCAGCGTCTTTTATGCCGAGACCCAGGAAAATGTCTTCGAAAAGAAAAACTTTGTGGTCCCTCAAAATTGGAGTTGGAGGATTTTGGGGTAGGCCTGGAGGATGGTTTTTCTGCTTCCAACGATGGCCATTTTTGCGATGTCTCGAAAAGAACGTAGACGTAGATAGACGCGTAGTTTTTCACGATGAATGCACTATCGAAATTTCGAAATACTATAGAGGCGCCGATAGGCGCCTGTGGTCCCTTGTTATCTATATATTTTGGTCAAAAACCCCAAAATTGGATCTGGTACTTGGATGTTAAGGGATCAAGGGTGGTTTGAGGTCCGGATTCATTTTTTAAACCTCCTGCAACCCCTGAAGGGCTTTATTCTATGTTGCACAACTCAATTCCGTTGAAGAACACCCCGGTTCAAGAATATGTTAGTTGAAAATTCAGCGGTGGAGAACTGTAGGTTGAAGCATAAGAACAAGTAGAGGCTTTTGTTTAGCTGTGTAGAGGTTAACTAGTCAACTGTGCAATTTCACAGCTAACTAAACTGGTTGTATTCAAGTTAGTCAGGCTTTGTTGATCATGTAAAAAATTGGCCGCTAATCAAATTCTGATTTCACCTTAAATTTTTTTCTGAATGCCTGTCCTTACCTATCTGATAAGTCAACCAAACTAACTTTAAAATTCCTTTGGCCATTACTAGTTCGGTAACTTCTATGAGACATTTGCAGATAATTGTGCCGACCCTGCCAGGAAAAGCCTTAAAAAAGCAGATGCCGTTCCGCTCTGATGACGGCATCTTCGAAGAGTCGTTTATTGAGGAGCGACGCAAGGGCTTGGAACAATTTTTGAACAAGGTAAGCAGTCATCACAGCTATGCACAAATGTAACATTATCAATAGTCCTCAATATTGCAGGTAGCCGGTCACCCTCTAGCCCAGAACGAGAAGTCCCTACACATTTTCCTCCAGATGAATGAGATTGTAATTTTTTTGCTTAGAAAGGGGATTCACCAAAAACGCCGAGGTTCAGCTCCACCTCGGACCCAATAAAATTTTTGATCCGCTTCTTGTAATCTGTTGAAAAATTGAAAAATGATGTCTCCATGCCGAAAATTTTCTATGATCCATAATTTGTATTTTTTTGGAAAAAACAGCATTGCTATAGATAAAATGTTTTGTCAAATTCCAAAAAATGTTCAAAATCCGATAATCTAGCATTCAAAAAAATTTACATACCGTATTTCTTCTAATAAGCGAGCATGCCCGTTTATTGGAGACTGCCCGTTTATTGGAGACTGCCCGTTTATTAGAAGAAATACTGTATGCGGAATTATTGATTAGAGAGTTTAATATTAAAATTTCGAAATTCACTGTACTTTTTTGAGTCATTCGAAATGACTTAAAAGCAGGGTTGCTTCTCTGTTCGGACCGAAAAGATTTGGAAAGTTAGCCGGAAAGTTTTCCGGAAAACCTTCCGGTTGGCGGTGAGAAATCGGACAGAAATAACAAGGGATTGTACAGGTGGTAGTATACAGGTAACTGTGCAGTTAACTGTACAGGGTGTTTCAAGAAATTCGCACACTTTTAAACGGTTATTTTAGGGCGATTTTAAAATTCTGTAAACACAGATCGACTCAGTTTGATGACAATTTTTGGTATATGAAACACGATTCGTTGGTCTGTGGTTTCAGTCCTGGTCATGGGATGCATCGGGATGACCAGTGCCCAAACCACAGGGGGGACCAAGCAAAAATCGTGTTTTTTACATTATATACTAAAAAAATTGTATATGTTTTCTGAGTCGATCTGCGTTTACAGAATTCTAAAAATCGCCCTAGAAAAAAAGTTATGGCCGTTTAAAAGTGTGCGAATTTCTTGAAACACCCTGTACATACAACTGTATAGTTAACTGTACGGTTATCTGTAGTTAACTGTATTAAACTTACCGATTTTTGGTAAATTACACAGGCTGTAGTAAGTCTAAATAACCTAGTGAAAACGCATAAAAACGAGGTGTACAACGGGTTCGGCCCACAGAGAGTTTCTCTTTTCCTGTTTTTATTTCTTTCCATTTTTGGAAAACTTTCTGCGTTCTCTTCTGTCCGGAAAGTTTTCCGGAAAACTTTGCTTCCCTCAACTCTGCTTAAAAGAGTACAGTGCGAGACGAAAGAGAAATGTCCCGCGCGCATTTGAATTTGCCAAATTCCCATGTCATCAATAAGTATGATCCTTTAACAATCGGGTCGTAAAATGTTGTCTGACACTAGGTGGAGTCGAACCTGTGACTTGATCGTCACTGAATGTAAATATCTAAAAAGATAATAATTAATCCTTGTAATTTAGGACAAAAACTATGTTCCTGGACGTATACGAACAGTCTAAAGGTGTGTGGGTGTATTGAGAAAAAAGCGTAATTTGTGTGTGTTGACTGTACTGACCACTATCAATTTATTATAAATTTATAAAAATCAATTTGGCAAATTTTCAATTTAATTTCGGTTTATAAAGCTTGGTTTCTCTGTGGTAATGAAGTTTTTCGACATTTTTTAGCCAACTTGTATGCCAGCGAATTATGTTTTTGATCATTTTTATTGACCAATTTGACAGCGAAAAGTTTTTTTTTTAAATTAAGCTTAGAGAAACAAGGTGATCTGAAAACTTTTTGAAATTTACTAATATATTTGTACAATCTACTGAATTTCCAACACCCCATAGTAAACTGTATGCTTTATTGCTGTGTGTTTGTTATTACTGTGTCTATGTTTTTTACAATCTATATGTTTTTATTTGATATAATGGTGAAAACAATAAATACATACACAACACAAAAGCTCACATTGCATAAAAATAGGGCACAAAAAATTGAATTTTTAAAAGACAAAGTTGTTAAATTTGAAAAAAAAACAATAGCAAAATTGGTATCCTAGTAAACTTAGCCATTTAGCATACATACCAAATGAACAAAACACCCCAAAAATCAGATAAAAATTGGTTGGGACCCAGTTGGGGATCCAGTGTGCATTTTATTCAATTATTTGAGGACTGCATATACACTGTATTAGCCAGCGTTGCTTTTCTGCCCGGACAGAAAAGATTTGGAAAGTTAGCCGGAAAACTTTCCGGTTGGAGGTGAGAAATCGGACAGAAATAACAAGGGATTGTACAGGTGGTAGTATACAGTTAACTGTGCAGTTAACTGTACATACAACTGTATAGTTAACTGTACGGTTATCTGTAGTTAACTGTTTTAAACTTACCGATTTTCTGTAAATTACACAGGCTGTAGTAAGTCTAAATAACCTAGTGAAAACGCATAAAAACGAGGTGTACAACGGGTTCGGCCCACAGAGAGTTTCTCTTTTCCTGTTTTTATTTCTTTCCATTTATTTCTGTCCGGAAAGCTTTCCATGCAGCAACCCTGGTATTAGCTTTTTTTTTTTTATTACAGTGCGCACAGTTAAAATCACAATGCGTAAATGTTTTTGTTTTTCAAATTCGTGGATATTTGTGCGTGAATCCAAATTTTTCTAAAATAATTTTTGGTTTTGGCTTTTCATTTTTTCCTCATATGTTAATTTTTTTTGTAAAACATTTTTCAGTCCGTGAAACACGATTGAGCCCGTACTAACACTAATACACTAGCCTATTCTTCGCTTAAGGACAAGCCAAAAAAACTGGCCTTAGTTAATAATGGTAACCGATTTCTTGCCTTAGTCTCCCCTGTTTTTTTTTCTGGTTTTTTCAAAAATTTGCCTTGGTCCCCCTGTCGTTTCAAAATTTTATTTTTCGCATTTAGAGAAATTTGATAGAAAAAAGGTTCCGAGTGCAATAAATGTTATAAAATAAAACGTAATTATGGATTTGGTCCATAGTTGGTCCTAGAGAAATCGATGGCCTTGCAAGCATTAAATCAACTATAAGCCAGGGCTGCCAACTCAAATTTTGAAATAAAATACATTTTGTACAATTTGGTCATTTTTCGTCAAAAAGTGCAATTTTATCCAGTGCTTATTGAGTTTAGAGCGTTAAAAATAAAGTTTCTAACTAAAAATCTTAAAATCTCTAAAGATTTAAGGTCCCAAATAAGTACAAAACTTTAAATAAAGTACAGTTGGCAGCCCACTATTTTTTTTATAAAAAAGCAACAGGGGGACCAAGGCAAGAAATCGGTACCCATTCTTAGCTAGGGCCATAAACTGGCCAAGGCAAAATGAAGGTGGTCATGTAAAGAGTTTGAAAAACAAAGAATTAAAGGTCTGGTACCGTGGTTTAAATATACATACTTGGCATATTTATAATTATTTTGGTAAGACCATCTGTGGTCCTATTTGGAAACGCAGGGTTTGAAGGAGGGGTCAGGGAAGAATCAGGGAAGTCCAAAGAAAAGACCCAAACTAAAAAAGTGAAGTGAAACCCAGATTACAAACATTTTATTTGAATTGGCGCACAAGTTTGCATAAATTAAAAAAATTCAATGTGTACGCGAACTTACATGCATCAAAATTACAACATATCGGTTATCTATGAAAAGATTGCCAACGGTCAACTGTGGGCAGTGGATTTGCCATTGTTTTGAGCGTCCAGCATTTCTCCACATTCTGCAAATTTTACACATAATTCGTCCAAAAGACAAAAACTTGTGCGCGGTATCTCTCATACCGCGCGATCGCACAATGACATTTTTTAGTTCTTTTCTAGCATTTTTCGATAGCTTCATTGATGTCACCATTGCGAAAAATGCAAGAATTATAAATTGGACAGTTTTTATAATCTGGGGTTTTTTAATTTGCACCTTTATAATGCGAAATATATCAGATTTGACAAAAGAATTCAAAAATGGGGACAAAAAAAGGTCACTGACTAGGTCGGGTCGAATCTGTGCGATTTTCCTGCGTATGAATATGACTGCACACGTTACTCCAAAAACAATTTTGGAGGGCCCTATATCGGTTTTAATCCGGTCTGGAAAATCCCGATGCTGAATACCACCAGACCTGTAAAGTCAAGCCTAAGCCTGCATATAACACACCTGTAATACAGTTGTTGAGCACATTTAGTGCTGCTCTAATAGCCTCTCCACCAAATCCGTGAGTCAACTGTAATAGTAAATAGTTAATTAATTAATCAAGTATTGAAATGTATCCAATTACCATGGAAAAGTTAGTCAATCCCTTCTGCAGTTCTGGATCCAAAACCATTTCTGAAAGGGACCTTTGATCAGCCAATGGACTTCTGCACAAAAATTAGTTTTAGTGAGATAAAAGTGCCCATGGTTACAACTTATACCTATCTGCTTGATGAAATTCAGTGATACGCTGCACAAATTTCCTTAAATTTTTTTTATAAAAAGTAGGGTTGGGTAATGAATAGTAACCGCTATAACTAACCGGTCAGTTACCGGTTAGTCACCAGGCTCACTATAAATCACCAAAAACGGTGATTGTAAAGTTAACTATGTGTGCTTAACTATGCGTGCTTAACTATGTGTGCTTAACTATGCGTGCTTAACTATGTGTGCTTAACTATGTGTGCTTAACTATGTGTGCTAACTATGCGTGCTTAACTATGTGTGCTTAACTATGCGTGCTTAACTATGTGTGCTTAACTATGCGTGCTTAACTATGTGTGCTTAACTATGGTGCTTAACTATGTGTGCTTAACTATGCGTGCTTAACTATGTGTGCTAACTATGCGTGCTAACTATGTGTGCTTAACTATGCGTGCTTAACTATGTGTGCTTAACTATGCGTGCTTAACTATGTGTTAACTATGCGTGCTTAACTATGTGTGCTTAACTATGCGTGCTTAACTATGTGTGCTAACTATGCGTGCTTAACTATGTGTGCTTAACTATGCGTGCTTAACTATGTGTGCTTAACTATGCGTGCTTAACTATGTGTGCTTAACTATGCGTGCTTAACTATGTGTGCTTAACTATGCGTGCTTAACTATGTGTGCTTAACTATGCGTGCTTAACTATGTGTGCTTAACTATGTGTGCTTAACTATGCGTGCTTAACTATGTGTGCTTAACTATGTAAACAGTCAGTTAGGCCCATAGTTAACCACAATTTCATGTACCAGAATGCTAATTTCTTCAATTCGACTAGTAAACAACAACAATCGGAAGAACCAATTGAAAAAAAGAATTGTGTTTAATGATAAATATGATTTGCTTATGGATGATATTAATTGATTATCTTATGGCTATTTGTATAAATTTGACTATAAAAGCAAAATACATAAATTACCGGATTTTCGGTGACTAACCGGTAACTAACCGCTCTTTTTAAATCATCGGTGATTAACCAACCCTAATAAAAATAGGCATCAAAAAATTTTATGCTTACCGAGCATAAAATAGTTCTAGTTTGAGCTGTTGAATGTCAGTAGGTGTTGCTGTAACTGGTTGAAGAACATATTTGGCAGCAGCTTTGAATGGGTAGTTTTGGTTGGATATGTCGCTGAAGTCCTTGGCTAATTGCATTGCTTCTTCTAAAATCGGCAAAAAATTAAAAATATATAAATTTCGGGTCTGTATTTGTTTGGCTGGCTGGCCTGGTAAAAAGCTTGGGGGAGAACATTTTTTAGGACTTTTTTTTAGAACTTTTTATATTTGTGTAAGAATTTTTTTTTGACAAAACGGAAAAGTGCCCCCTTTTGTGGAAAAGTGCCCCTTTGTGGAAAGTGCCCTTTGTGAAAGTGCCCCTTTGTGGAAAAGTGCTCCTTTGTGGAAAAGTGCCCCCTTTTGTGGAAAAGTGCCCCCTTTTGTGGGAATTTTCTCTGCATGTGTTCAAATTTATAATCTAGATGACGCGTAACTGGTTATTAATGTGGAGTTGTGTTTTTTATAAATAAAATATGTGTGGATATAAAGCAGGACAAATTCTCACAACGGGGGCATATTCTCGCCAAAAGGGGCACTTTTCCACAAAAAGGGACACATTTTCACCGCAAGGAGGCATTTTTCCGTATCATCCATTTTTTATCTGAAAACGATTATAAAGTGTAAATAAATGGTTTTCCAGACTATCGAAAAATCTTTTTGCAAAAAACAAGAGCGGGGATCAAGGCCTATTTTTTACGGAGACGGCCGAATGGATGAGCCGAATTTTTTTATGCCCTGTTTTATTTTTTGGAGATTGACTATTTAAAAGATAACTGTCAAACGCTAAAAAAATGAGCAAATAGGTAAGAAAGAATAATAATAAAAACAAATTTTCACCTACATAATAATAGGCCACCTATAGAATAACTGGATTTGTTTAAGAATTCTTCACATTTTTTAGCTTGGAGTTTTGATAAACTATCTTTTAATACCTTCGACTAGAGAGGTGAATGAAGTGGTTGCCGAGGACTTCCTTCTGCCTGAGGGTAAAGTTAAACCATGTTGTTTTAGAGCATCTCTCAACACTTTGCCTCCATCCTTGTTCTTCGCTCTGCTATATGAATATTGATAAAGATTTCAAGAGATATCAAGGCGAAAAAAACTCACTTCCTTAAAATTCCACCTAGTATTGAAGCGTTTAGGCATTCTGGCGGACTAAAAAATTGTAAAATTAGCGAAAATAGTTTTTACGATTGGTTATGTTGACTGTGTGAATTTCGTAACTGTGAGATGCCTAAAAAAGACGTCTCCAGGTAAGTTCGACCGAACCAGAGAACATTTCCAAGAAAAAAATACTAATCAAAAATTAAAGCCAATTTAAGGTGAAAATCTTAGGATTCATGAATAGAAAAGACCTGGAGATATCCCCACAAATGAAATTTTTAGTAGTTTCAAACACCCTATATCAACCTAAAATCACCCCAGAAGTTCAAAAAGACATTATTTTTGTGTTCTGGTCAATAAAAATTGAATTTTGGGCATTTTAAATTTCTGACCATTTGGCTGTTTTACCATGTTTTAATCACTGAGCTGGGCAAAAGAGTTCTTAAATGCATTTTTGATCAATAGTCTTGTTGAATATGTCTACAGAAGTGCGATTCTAATCAACCATGCTTCGTGCCTTCGGGGCGCAGGGGGCTTGGTTGCTTGGAGTTGAGATGCGCACACCCACATACCTAGACGCAAATCACTGAGTGACTCTGGATGCATAAAAATATGCATACCAGAGTTTCTTTATGCGGTAGGCCCCAGTTAACAAAACTATGTTCAAATTCCATCTTTTGGGGCTAAGGTACTTTCAACATCTGATTACTAAGTTATACAAACAGAAATCAACTAAAAATACCAAAATTCAAGATTTTAAAAATCGACTTTTATAGAAAAGTAGGTGAGAACACCTTTTTATCGTGTTCAACGAAATGCTTAAAATGGTTAAAAAATGAAAAAGTTCAAAAATTTCATTTTGGGGGTATACCCGGTAGCGCCGAAAATTTGTTTATCAAAAAGTAGGCCTAGAAGTACAAGAAAAAGTTATTATGAACTGGTTTTTGCTAATTTTTCCAACCACTCGACCGCTGTGACATTATAGTAAATTACAACAGTATCCTCAATCAACCATTAGAAAACCAACCTGATTCTGCGTTGCACCTCTCCCATGGTCACCCTATACTTTTTGTTGTTGGAAAGTAAGGTCAGACGGCCAGGAACAGTACAGAATGGTTCATAATTGGTCAGCTGCTGCAAAGGTGCGCCGCTTTGATGGCCATACATACTAGCTCCAAACAAGGATGGCATCCCTGCAGACTCACCACTGCTACTGCTCTAAAACCTCCAAGATAGCCAAATACACTGTTCAAGCATTAGCCTTACATGGAATCCACTCGAGGATGAGCTTCAGAGAGTGGCTGAAGGCCAAATTGGGGATAGGTGGCAGTGGGAGAGTAGCCCTGAGTCTCCTGCTTGATTTGGACGAAATCTTGGTGTTGATTGGCCATGGCATAGGCTGTGTTGAAGTAGTGGGCAGCTAGTTGCTCGGTTTTTAGGTTCAGAGCATTCCAATGGGCTGCGGCCATGAAGTTGGTGGCTGGACTGGAGGGTAGAAAAGGAGTGGAATGAGCCAAGGGATGCATCTGAATTGTGGGGAGTTAGGGGTCAAACCATGCTGCCATCTATTGACCAGTCAGTAACTCAGAAAAACGAGATTTTTGTGACCATAGAAAAGAAAAATGGAAATTTGCAATGTGTTTACTCTCTTGAGATTGATAAAAAATATTGAAAATTGTAAATGCTCGCTAGAAAAATTATCGGAACTTTCGCAAAGAACGGGAAAAACTGTTTATTGTCGCCGATTGGTCTTTTCTGTCGCCCAAAACTTATTTGACGCCGCAAAGCTTTTTCTTGTCGCCGACAAATTTTTTCTTTTCCCAGTACCGTATTTCCTTTAATAGAGCCACCGGTGGCTTTATTTTTTGGATGCCCGAAAATGGAAAAATTTCAATCGGCGACAATAAAAAGTTTTTTTTCCGCAAAGAACAAGGCTAGCCGGATTTGATGCAATAGTCCAAATTCGAAAAATTTGTTTTCTAAATTCAATCAAATTTTCTGAAAAATTATGCTGATTCAAATATAATTTTTTATCGACGCGAAATCAGAATTTTAAAGATCTCACTACGGGCTCGGTTATTATTTTTACGTAGTGTTACCGCAGTCTTGCGACATTTCGCTTGTGGGGGCTAGCGAAATGGGGGCTTTGTCGTTATTTTTGCGATGCAGTCAATTTTGTCTTTTGACTGGTTCCTTTCCGCAGATTCTATGAGCTGCAGTGTTATTTAGTGTTATTTATGCACGTCTAATGTACTCAGTTTTTAGCTGTTCTTCTCTCTCGACTTCAAAGCAATCAAACAAGCAAAAATGGCTCCTGGCAGCGGTAAAGGTGGAAAAGGACTCGGCAAAGGGGGAGCCAAGCGTCATCGAAAGGTTTGTGAAATGTATCCTTTCGTCAGTCTATCCTTCTTTCTTCTAGATTCTGCGCGACAACATTCAGGGCATCACGAAGCCTGCAATTCGCCGTCTTGCCCGTCGTGGTGGAGTAAAGCGCATTTCTGGATTGATCTACGAAGAGACTCGCAGCGTGCTCAAGACCTTCCTGGAAAATGTGATCCGCGATGCCGTCACCTACACTGAGCACGCCAAGCGCAAGACGGTAGGCATCTTTTGTCTCGTTCTTTACCCATCCCATTCAATCATATCTTTTCGCAGGTTACCGCCATGGATGTGGTCTATGCTCTGAAGCGCCAAGGCAGAACTCTCTATGGCTTTGGTGGGTGAATCGCTGCAGCAGTCTAGAATTTCTCCTAGCTCTCTATTGTCGACGTTATGATCATTTCGTTATTGCTACCCCAAAAGCACTCTTAAGTGCCATGTTTTTGTTGCTAATAAAATTTGGCTTGTATTGAATGCCGAGCCGTGGGTTTAGGACGAAAATTCTGTTCAGAACTGTTCAGAAATGGTGCGCTTCTTTGTGTGCATGCACAGCACAACATTGGGCAAACTTTTTTTAAATAGTAGCTGAAATCCCGCGCTGCAGCTTAATAGAGAGGTTTTTTTAGACTGTGCCTTAAAAAATTCCGGAATAAATCTTATTAATAAAAGGTGAGACATACGTACATATATTAAATATTGTATAGAGACGGGTGGCTTGTACCCTATCTATGTCCACTTACCACAAAAGAGTTGTTGGGTGTGACCGTATTAGGCTGTAGCATGTTATTCTCATTTTCTTTATTTCCACCCTCTCGATTGGACTCCTCTTCTTCGTCTTCTTCTTCCGAGTTGTCTGCTTCTTCTTCGGAAATGTCTGAGTTATGGCCACGGTGTTCTTCTTTGCTCGGCAGTGTTGTTGTGCCATAACTATAAATGTGGTACCAATTTTTGTTCAGTAACTAATTGTAAGAGCTCCTACCTCTCCAGTTTGGCTTGTTTGCTCTGCACCTGCAAAATAAATCTTGCATTAATTGACATCAACTATTTTATTTTTTCTGGACTGCGTACCACAGTACAATGACAAAACCTGTAGTTTATTGGAAAATTATCAGGAAACCGAATTACTTTTGGGGTTTACCGGTGGTCTAATAACTTGTGGAATTCAGTTTTTCGTAGTCTTCTCCCTCGACTGCAAAATATACAGTCAACCAAATGCGTCGTAAAGTTCAAGTTGAGGTAAGACGCTTGCTTTTTTCATGTTATTGCTGTAAAAACCCTCGATAAGTCGGCACTTCAAAGACGGTCTCCATGGGCGCCGGTTTATTAATGGGTTGACTGTGTAGCTTTTAGGACCACACTATTCTGTTTTAGTTACTTCCAGCTAGCATTTCGTTTATCTAGATTTATTAAATTCTGTGGAAACCTAGTTATTGGTTTCGGTTTTGCTCCACAATATTATTTACTTATTTATTTTCTGGTTTTCGGCCTTTCTGGTTTTCGTTTGGAGTTTCTTAACCGTTTGCAACTGTTAAATCATTTTTTGTTCTTTAACTTAGTTTTATAGTTGACCGTATCAACTGTAAAATTTTGCAGTCAACCAAGTTTACTATTAGTTTTTTATAGTTTGTTTAGGACAACTGTATAGTTTATAATTATGAAAAATTTATATTTATACGAAAGCGAAACCTGAGAGCTAGGATCGTCTTGACTGTTCTCATTTAAAGCATGTTTGCCCAGAAGTCCTTGACCGTTTAAAGGATGGCACGTGCTTGCTGCTGATGATATTTGTGTGGTAGGGCCAGGGACAGTGCTAGGTTGAGTGTAGCGAAAGTATTGCTGGTCATGTTGTGGCAAGGACATAATATTGCTTCCACCTGGACCACCCTGCTCTACAGCTTTCATGCCCAGCATATTGTGGTAGTGATGATGTCCACTCATGACAATTTACTTTTTTCTGGAATAGATCAAAATTAGTCTTGAAGTTTTTAGCACGTGTAATGCTCACAATAAAATAAGTAGCCGACTTTTTTGCCGTGGACTACCACGGTGTTTACTCTGGGTGTTTGGAGGTGATCTGGACACTACTTTAGATAAACGATTTTTTGATTTTGTGGTTTTTAGCTACGTTTTACGGTCAGTTTTTCTTATAGCAAATCCATCCACTTATAAGTTTAAATAGAATTTTGTATAAATAGAAAAAATACTGGAGAGAAAGAGCTTAATATGATGAAATCCAGCTTTTCGGCAGCGGGGAGCCCCAGGGTAAGCTGAGTGTTCGAAGCACATTTTTCACTTTGTCTTGACAAACTAAGCCAAAATCAGTCCTTTAAGTTGTCAGCAGTAAAAAAATTTTGCAATGCGAACTATACTAATAGTTCATAAAATCTTAATAGAATGGTATTTTTTGACCATTTGAGGTATCCAGGTTGTTACCACCCTATAGTGCTGATTTACCGTACTATCTCTAATAAGACCCACTCTCTTCAAGGAGGGGTTGAAAAATAAGGTGCGTGGGGTCTTATTAGAGATAATACGGTATACACCTTACAGTGCTGATTTATCTTATTCACCCAATAGTCGAATATTCGGTCAGCCATTTTTCACAAAAACTTATTGATGAGACTTAAAAAACCATGTGTTCTCCTTTCAGGTGCTATAATATCCGAAATAATAATTTGAGTTAAAAATCTCAGGACTCCCAATATCCCAAATTAGCCCAATGTCAACATGAAAAGTGATTGTCTTCATCCATCTTGCTCCTTGCTTCCCCCAATACAGTCGGACAGAACAAAGTAGTGGGTGTGGAAAAGGAGCAGTTGTGTCTTCGAAATTTGAATTCTGATGTGGATTAAGTCAAGCAAGCTCCCTACCCTCACTTCCTGTCTCTTTTTTGTGATGGGAATGTGATTGCAGTAGCAGTAAAAATTTATTTATACAGCAGCAACTTCTATAACAACAATAAAATTGGCAATACAGTTGACTGTGCTCCACAGTTAATACAATTTCAAATGGATGGTGTAGAAGGATGAATGTGAACGGCAGCAGAGTTGGTATGGTGGTGATGGTGTATGAGTGCTTCTGAGCAAATGCTACCGTCTAGTTGAGCAGTTATCCTCCGACTGTGGATGGGTGCCAGTGAGGGCTTTCTGTTGGCTGAGAAGTCTGAACTAGATAGATGGAGGGTATTTATGTGGTCTTGACAAAATGACTGAATAACTGGTAACAGGGCAGAAGTCTTGGTGGAATAATGGGCTGTGGGAAAGCTGTGATAAAAAAGTTTCTGGTTGGAATCCGCTTCTCTTCTTTTTTGTTTTAAACCCATGGCTTTTGACTTGAAATATGAAACTCGCACTTTTTACAAAAAATCACCTGTTCAATTGGAACCTATATTTCCAAAAGCTAGGGAGCGATTCTGGAACATTCACCCCAGCAGTTTTCCTTGATTCCACAAGCTAGTTTTTCTTAACAAATACAGCACTTTAACGGGGGCATTATCTTGGTCATATCTGAGAAACTGTTAAAATGCGTTGAAATTTTGCTAAAAATTAGGATTCTTGGAGTTTTTTTGCATCCTAGAATCTCCCAGAATAAAAAATTGTGCAAAAATTGATACAAAAACCATATAAAAATTCAACGGTCAGAACCTCAGTGGGGTCAGTTAGTAGTATTATAAGAGCAAAGTGGTAAACTAGCCTTTGTTGAGAAGTGAAAAGCCGAGAAGCATGAAAGCGTGGCACAAACAAAAGCCGAAAAACAAAGGATTCAGCCATTTCCTGCTGAGTATGGATCGGTCTATAGTGTTGTCACATTCCTGAAAACACACACTAATTGATCTATAAATATCATTATAGAATACCACAAAATAGGCCAATTTTTAATGAACTCACCCAGTTTCCATCCACCTAAATTTACATTAGTTAATCTTTTTTCAAATCTGTTTTCGAAAATTGTCAGTTTTTTATCAAAAATATTTTAAACAAAGTCCCTAGTATATATTCTGTTGTCTGTCGTCTTTATAACACTGATTGATAATTGTTTTTCTTCAAATATTATTTAGTCAAATTACCTCTTTGTCGTCGTCGAGTATGCAGTTGAGCCTATGCTCCAGTTCTGTCAAGAAGTTTTCTTCTTTTTGGCACTGTCTGAAAACCCACAAAATATAGCTGAAAGCCCTAAAAAATATAGTCAGCTGACTATTACTTCACAGTTGCATGTTAACTGTACATACAGTCAAACAATACAGGCAAAACACATTGTACATCAGAATTTGAAAAAAATGGGTTAAAAATTTTGTCTGAACTTGCGTAGGTCGAGCCCACTTGGGACTTGACAACCCTACTTCAGAAAATGATCTTCGAGAATAGGGCTAAAAAAGAGTCGGACCCTAACGAACTTCAGGGGGTGACGTTAAATCTAGAGTTGACTGTACGAAAATCGCAAACTTGACTGTAATTCTTAATAAAAAGTTGCCTGAAAAGAGTAGAAAATAGCTGAGAGTCAGAGTCACACGTGACCAATTGCCAGACTAGAATACTAGCCATGGCAAGCACCAGGAACATTAGAATAGGTGCTAGTATGTAGCCAATCAGGGGTTTTTTCATGCAGAAGGTCACCTGAAGTAGCTACAGTTTTGAAATAGTTGTTCCAAATGGAAGTTTTTGTCATTTTAACCTCTTCTCCATCGTTTTCCTCTGTGGTACAGAATTGAGGAACTATACAAAGCATACTGAACAGAACCACTAGGGTGGAGGAAAACCACATGTATTTAAGTTTGTCCTGGTACTAAAATCAGTGGACATTGAAAAAGGCTATTTGAGATGAAATTTCAGCAGAAGTTAAGTCAACTTTAAGTTTTTTTTTAGTTTTTTTAAGTCCTGCAGTTCACTTGAGTAATATTGTGAAGTATTGGAGTACATTCCCTTGCCCTTCGAAATTTTCAAAATTGAAAAATTTTGACTTTATTTTTATGCGTGTTTTTTTTTGCAAAATTTAGAGAATTTGACCCCAAAAATGAAAGCCTATTTCAGTGGCTACACATTGGTATGAAAATTTCTTAATTTGGCTTACAAAAATGGATATGCTGAAATGAAAACAATTTCGGTCAGACTACCCGATTTCGGGTACCCGAGATAGCCACTAAATAGGCTTTCAGTTTCGGGGTCACATGCTCTAAATTTTGTAAAAAAACACACATAAAAACAAAAAATAAAGTCAAAATTTTTCAAAACGTCGAGTTAACTGCTGCCAACCCTATTCAATAACTTAAAAGTTTCAAAAGCGCGGGAATTTAAACATTTTCCACACCGCAACGAGACCAAAGCCATTTAAAAAAATTTGAATATTTTTTTCTGTGTGCTATACGGATAAAATTATAACGCGCTTTTGAATTAGTCTGAATTCTAAGAATTTTGGAATTGGTCCCATAAAAAGTTATGAATCTAGGCTACAAAATGGTGTATGGAGATAAAAAATTAAATAATACAATAAAGATAAAAAGTTCAAAATAGTTGGTGAAAGAAATATTCAGGCAACCTAATACATGTTAATATACCGTATCCGCTCTAATTATCAGCCATGACGTATAATTAGAGAGGGACCATTTTTTCAAACTTCAAGTGGTTTGAAATTTCTGTTTTCATTTACTGTTTGAGCTGTGTAAAAAGTGACTGTTAGATTTTTAAAATCCCTCACAGGCACTTTTTACACAGCTCAAACAGTAAATGAAAACAGAAATTTCAGGCCAGTTAAAATTAGGGTGGCGGATAACTAGAGCGGGTACGGTAGTTACAGTTAACTGTACAGTAGTTAAGTTACCCAAGTTACAGTTAATTTACAGTTAACTACTTACAGGGACCTATATGAGAATGGGATTGTTTTTTTGCCTTGGTCCCCCTGTTGTTTTTTTTATGAACTTGTGTTCTTTTCAATTTGTATTCCGATTTATTTTCTTTCGCACATCACCGTCGTCTCATAAACTTTCCTTTACCCCCAGCACTCAATTAGCTTGGGGGACGAAGGCAATTTTTTTCAAATTTTGTTATGATCTATCAGTAATATACAGTTGATGAATGTCTGTTGTATATTTGAATAAAGATTTGGTTAAAAATTCGTAAAAAAACAACAGGGGGGACCAAGGCAAAAAAAACAATCCCATTCTCATATAAATAAAGATTTGGTTAAAAATTCGTAAAAAAACAACAGGGGGGACCAAGGCAAAAAAAACAATCCCATTCTCATATAAATAAAGATTTGGTTAAAAATTCGTAAAAAAACAACAGGGGGGACCAAGGCAAAAAAACAATCCCATTCTCATATAAATAAAGATTTGGTTAAAAATTGTAAAAAACAACAGGGGGACCAAGGCAAAAAAACAATCCCATTCTCATATAAATAAAGATTTGGTTAAAAATTCGTAAAAACAACAGGGGGACCAAGGCAAAAAAACAATCCCATTCTCATATAAATAAAGATTTGGTTAAAAATTCGTAAAAAAACAACAGGGGGGACCAAGGCAAAAAAAACAATCCCATTCTCATATAAATAAAGATTTGGTTAAAAATTCGTAAAAAAACAACAGGGGGACCAAGGCAAAAAAACAATCCCATTCTCATATAAATAAAGATTTGGTTAAAAATTCGTAAAAAACAACAGGGGGACCAAGGCAAAAAAACAATCCCATTCTCATATAAATAAAGATTTGGTTAAAAATTGTAAAAAACAACAGGGGGACCAAGGCAAAAAAACAATCCCATTCTCATATAAATAAAGATTTGGTTAAAAATTCGTAAAAACAACAGGGGGACCAAGGCAAAAAAACAATCCCATTCTCATATAAATAAAGATTTGGTTAAAAATTCGTAAAAAAACAACAGGGGGGACCAAGGCAAAAAAAACAATCCCATTCTCATATAAATAAAGATTTGTTAAAAATTCGTAAAAACAACAGGGGGACCAAGGCAAAAAAAACAATCCCATTCTCATATAAATAAAGATTTGGTTAAAAATTCGTAAAAAAACAACAGGGGGACCAAGGCTTCTATCCTCATATAGGGCCACTTACAGTTAACTACTTACAGTTAACTATACAATGCATGTTAATTAATAGTTAAAATTAGTTGTAATAGTTAACTGTAGAGCTCATGATTAGTTCACTGCGACTATATAATATACTAGCGGGTAATTTAAAAAGAAAACTTTTTAAAATTTGTATTTAGCATTTCGTCCCAAAAATACTACTAATTTTCATATGAACTTCTCATATCCCCCAAACCAAAAATTAACTCATTGAGTTGAAGCAATTGTGGCGCTCCCCACGTAAAATCTTCTGGTTCGCCCTTCAATACAGTATCATCGAACATGAGATAAGCAGTTGGAAATATCTGCAACAAAAGTCAGAATCTGTAAAAAAATACTTGTCGCATTTGTACAAAACACACATACCTTGTCTGCCAAGTCCCAAAATTTCTGATCTAAACTTTTTTGTGAAAAAAATCTATTTTTAAAGATCAAATTTCAACCTACTTATAGCCATCAATAAGGCACTAAACACCAATTCTATTCCACAGAAGAAGAAAATAGCGTATTTGAAATATGGAGGTCGGAAACGTCGACATCGCATTGTCTGCCAAATTATGTGAAACAAATAAACAAAAAAATAATAATGAGGTTTTTTAAAATTCGTAGCGTTTTCACACAATTTTTTAAATTTTACAAAAAAATAGTTTTGGAGACCAAGCGAATTTCAGCATTTTGGAAAAAACAGCTGGGTTGGCCAAAACTGTTAAAAATTTCGAATTTTTGCTAAAGAGTACTTGAAAATAATTTTTACCAACTTTTATGGTATTTCGAGCACTGAAAGAAGATGCCCCCCAGAAATTTGCCTTGCTCCCCCAATCTGATTTTTTATGGATTTTTTCAAACATTTTTTTAGTAAAAAGGGTCACCATTTTTGTTAAAAATGCTAAAAAACATTAAAAATAAAAAATTTCCAAAAAAATGAGCTTGGGGGACCAAGGCAAATTTCTGGGGGCGTTTTCTTCAATTGAGTGGTTTAATTGGGGGCGCATTCTTTAATTTAACCGAAAGTTTTTTCTAAGTTTTTCCACCAAATTTATGAATTTGGTGGAAAAACTCAAAGATTTTTTTTTTAAATGGTAGCTAAGCTATTGTTTTTGCAAATTTCCTCCAATTGGCCACCAGCCTCTAATAAGCCACCAACCCAAACTTTGAGGGTCTGCAACTCAACCCGGAATAATTAATTAATAATAATATTTGTTTACAGCTGTTTATTTAATTTTCTTAACTCCCATAAGCTCTATCGATTCTGCTTTTTCGATTTTGGTTGAGCACCCAAAAATCTCGAGATCGACTGAAAATATTTCGGATTTCAGCAAAATCAAAAAATAAGCCACTAGCCTATTAGTGGCCTATTAGAGGGAGTACGATATCTAAAAACTCTACGACCTTTCCGAACATACATACAACAAACAATTGGTGTAACTGCATTAATGACTACATAGCAGTTGAAGGAAACCATTTTTTTAGCTGATAACATCAAAAAACAAACAACATATTATTATTTATCAGCTACAAAAATAGTAAAAAAATGTGCAGGCCACCACTGGGGGTCGAACTTGCAACGCTTTTTTAGAAAAAACTTTGCTTATATAGGTCCTAAATCGACTATGGGTCATAAATAACCCCCATAAATAACCCGGGTTATTTATGGGGGGGTTATTTATGGGTTTCTACGCCTAAATCGGACAAGATGCAAACCAAAAAGTTCAGAAAATGTGAGAATTAATCCTTCTAATCTGCGTGTTTGTAGTGCCATCAAACTACCAGTAAATCTATTGGTATTCTTAATTTCCAGTCAAATCTCAATATTTCAGGAAAGAGACCAGCGAAAGGGATTATGTAGTTATAAGTTATAGACACACGCACTTATTATTATTTACAGCCTGCAGTATTATTATCATTGAGTGTATTGATTGCAGCTCCTCCTTCTCCATCATATAAAACCCTTTTAACCCCACCCCCGCTGCCGCAAAACAGGAAACTGGTGCACAATAGAACAGTGGTGATAGATACGCTTGTTTTGACAACTACTGCCATAGCACAAAATAAAAAATTCAATCAGGAATTCATTAGGAATTATTTCCATCTTCAATCAACAATGTCACTACTGGCATATTTGTTGTTTTGGCATAATTTTACACCAAATGGACCATACTGAGCGAGAATTAATCAACCAGGCAGAACTTAGTACATTTGAAGATCGATTTATTGATCGACCACATCGTAGCACAAAAAGGTAAAAATATGAAAGAGGCCAGAAAAAAAGATTTCGTTATTACTTTTGCCTTTTTCAGAAAACGGCGATTCGCTACACTTGCGATTCGTTGCGGTTCGCTACTTTTTTTTAAGATCCGTTTTATTCATATGTAAACAGCTACTTATGCACTCAAAACTATCAGAAAGTTAGTTTCAAAACATCTCCATACCGAAAAATGGGTTTTTTCAATGAAAATATTTCACCAAGATTTGATTTTTTGCCTTGGGGGGCCAATTCAACCTAAAAGGGTACCTGGGTACCCTTTTAGGTCGAATTTTTTTTACCTGGGTACCCTACCAAAAAGATGGACATAGTTTTGTTGACTGGGCGCTACCGCGTAAAGAAACTCTGGTATGCATATCATGCATCCAGAGAGTTGTGTTCAAGACTTAAGGCGCAATGCGGAGGCTGTTTGCGGATGCTAAAAGAATCCTAACCCGAATTCGAGTGATTATTGGGCGGATTCTTTCTTTTTAAACTCAACTTTTCTAACAACATCTACATTATCAATAGCTCATCTGGTAGCCCTGAATCTTAAATACAAAATGGCATTAACAGAATAAGTTTTGACCTCCGTCAAATTCAATAACTTCTTCGGGTCAGAATCATTTATATGTATAAATTAAAGTCTTGGAAAAGTCAAGCAATTTCAACACAGAAAAATATTAGGTAAGCCAATTTTTTGTCTGTCCCAAACACTGAAATTAGACGCTTATTAGGGTAAAAAGTGAGCGGAAATACTTTTGCTCCACTTTTTAGGTTGAAATCAGAGTGTTGTTTCCCCATTTTTATCTTTGTTTAGTTAATTAAGTGGAGTAGCTGTAGTAATGGTTGTTAGGGGAAAGGGGGAGAGGGCAGCACTACTAGATTATTAAACAATCTGAGAGCTTTGCAGAGAAACTTTGCCTCGCACCAGTCATGCGTGCCAAAAAAATGAGTTAAACACAGGGTATGTCAAAAAAAATGAACCAGATAACAAATTTTTGAGTAGGTACCGTATTTATTCTAATAGAAGACCACCCCCCCCTCCCCCCGGGACTTCTCGTCATCATCTTGCTGCATATCTGGAAGAGTTCTGGTGGAGGAATCGAAACGAAAATAAGATGACTTTATGGAGTAAAAGTGAAATTAAGCAATTAGCAGTGGGGTGTCCATAACCGAAAAGAACCTTTTTTCCTTTTGAAATTTTTTGTTTACAAGGATGGACGGTGATGGCCGGTAATTTTTTTTTCAAATAAACAAAGCCGACGGACTGCCGTTAGTAATAAATTTAGGACAGGACGGTGGACGGCCGGTAAAATTAAATTAAAGTCGTCATGGCAGCTGGGTTGGATGGGTCAAAGCCTCGAATCATTTACAATCAGAACACTACGCATATCGTGGGACTCGCACTTGGCTATGCCCCCGTCAGGCTCTTTGTTTCTGATGGCAGACAGCTGTTGATTCTCACTGATTTAAATATTCTGCACAGGGAAGTCGTTGCAGTCAAGGGATTCCCTATCTCGATGATCACATTTGGTGGACCATTCTACTACGTTTCAGGGTTAGTCATGAAATTTTCGAATACTGCCGGTTTTTTGTTGACCATGACTTTATTATTTAGCCGAACTTCAGAACTCTGGAAACCACAGTTGGAAAACTTTTCATGGTCCGAAAAAATCTTCAAACACGCGAAATTAGGGGTGTTCGTATAATTGTTCACCGTGCGCGTTCACTGTTCCGTACAACTCTAATATAATCACTCCCTCTGATAGAAGCCCATGTGCCTATATTTTGACCAACAAAGATTTCAGAGTTGAGACCAATTTTAATTCAAAATTTACCGTATTTCCTCTAATAGAAGCCCCGAGGCTTATATTTTTCACTCAGCCTCAAGGGGGGGGGCTTCCAGCTTTGACATTCTTCTTTGAAATCCACGGTTTTTTCGACGGTTTGGCAGCAGGCAAATTGGCACGTCTAAAGACAAACATCAGAAAATCATTTTTAACCAAAATAAGCACTTACACGAGAATGTTCCTAGCCGTACGAGTGGTAATCCCCAGCTTGAGACACTCATTTGCATATTTGGTCACGTCAGTAGCCGTCTTCTTCGGATCATCCTTGAAAATTTTTGCGAGCGCTCGATCATTCCGCTCTGTAGATTTGCGAGGCAGGCCACTCTTTGGAAGCTTTTGCACCTTTTTCGACTCACGGACTTGCTTCAAAACTCGATTGATCTGCCTCTTTGTAACTTTGTACATGTCGGCGAGCTCCACGCTTGAAAGGCCATTCTTTGAGCCTTGTACGATAGCTTCTTTGAGCGCGATTCAGGATTTTTTTCCAGCCATATTTATCTGAACGAGAAGAATTAGTTTAGACAAAACCAAAAGAAAATAATGACTAAACAAATAGGTAACAATGAAGTGGGACATTACTTTTTTCCGGCCTAAAAACTTGGCGCGGTTTTAAATGTCATAAATTATTGTAAACGTAAATTTTCTAGTCCCAATGTTTTGTACTCAAAATATAGAGGAAAGCGTGTAGAATAAGTTTACTTTTTACACTTTTCCGATATGCTCAATAAAAAAAAGTTACGAGCAAAAAAAAACAAAAAATTAGTAGATGGGACATTACTTTTTTCCGCTACTGTGAAAGTCACACGTATATTATTACTTTGATCTTTGCTGCTGTTTCTGGATGCTAAATGAACAACTTCCAAAAAAATAATGAATTTGATCATGATTATGTAAAATTTATTTTCTAACCACCCTAAACCACTTCAAACCAAGCCAGTTATTGGAGTGCTCAAGAACCAAAGTTTATCGGCTTCAAACCTAGTGTTTAGACAGGTTTGAGGTGGTTGGGGGTTGGGTTTTAAGGGATTTAAAATAGTTCAGAGTGGGCATCTAAGCGAGAATCATCATTTTGAGGGCCCGAATTTTGGATAGCCTATTCATATTACCATGTGCAAATTAGACTTTGAAAAACTTAACTGCATATTGTTTGCTTATAAGAAATTTTAGATCTGACCAAACTGGAATATCTAAGTGCTGAATTAAAACACTCCTTGGAATCTATCAGTCGTCTGTGGCAAGGCAGCACAATCGAAGTAGCAATGAAAAGAAACACTCAAGATTGTGCCAATATGCTCCAAGAACTGAGGGATTGGCCTGGCGTATTCACTTGCAGCCAGTTGACACTCAAATTCAGCAAGGATTCAATCTATTACAAACCATCTAACTTTCATCTATTTCCTCTTATCTACAGCTTGCGTGTGGTTAGGCTGGAATCGTTCGAGAACCATTTGACAGCTACTGACTTGCTGAATTTTTGGAGAACATACCCAAGCATATACAGGACCAGTTGATAGTTCAGTTAGTATACTCAACAGGGCACGACAGACTTCTTACTCTGGTTTTGGGAGCTAAATATGTAAATAGTATTACTAGTCTATTTTTTCCAAAATTCTTATATTCCTTAAAAATTCGACTGCGGTAATTGCCCGTTCTGGAACATTTTAGGCACACTTTTTACGCATTCTTTAAATTCACTTGGGAGCGCATTCTATAATATTTGTTTAATCATGTTCAAACCTCTTTTATGTGCTGAAACGATAACAAAATTGTTTTGTGACGTTGTCCTATACAAAAAAGCAATTAAAAAAATGTTTTGACCCAAATTTAAGTTTTTTCTTACGGAACAAAGTCAAGTCAAGGTTTTGGTAAAAAAATTTAAAAACTGATTCTTATGTAGAAAAGTGTCAAATAAATGGTTTTAGCATATAAAAAGTAGTTAGGAGACGTTTAAATATTATTTATGAATGATTATAAAATGCGCACAACCCACCTCTCAAGTGAACAAGTGCCGAAAAAGTAATGGCTATATATTCTCGGAACAGCCTGTGTTACATTTCATCAAAGACTAAAACTTTTGGTTCTTGTGCATTATCGGGACTACCTGGTTTTACTCTCATTTATGCTAAAGACATTTCCGAGCTCTATTCTCCAAATTTGCCTTTAAGTATGGCTCGTTAACAATGCTTGTGAATAAAGGACGATAACCATAAGATAATTAAAATTAATATGTTTTCAATATCGTGAGATGCATAAGAACCAAACTTTTTTTCAGAGATTTATTTCGGCCGAATCGCCCAGCTCTTTCAATGTGCGAATTCATCGGGAACATTGCCCTGCTGTTCAACTATTCAATGACCATGTGCTCTTCCGACAAGAGAATGCAGTAACAAAAGAAATCTTGCAATACTACATCTTAGAAACAACTCAAACCGAAAATATCACTGTTTTGAAGCGTTCCTCGATTTAAAAAAGTGCATGCATTTATTTATGTTTTGTAAGAATGAAAGGAAACAACAAACTTATTGTTATTTGTCAGCACAGCCCTAAAATCGCAGGATTTAAATTTCGCCGATCGTTGTTGAGAAAAGATATTATTTTGCCATTTTGTCTCGTAATTCTCTATGGTACTTACACCTAAATTCACCTTTTTCAAATTTGCTGTACGTACTATGGAGGGTCGCGGTTCAAAATAATGAAACTTACATATTTTAATTACGATGTCTTCAAATTTTCGTCCGGGCGACATTGTACCCTTTTTTGGGACAATGTGCGGGTGCCCTGGGGAACCAACTTTTTGGAGTTATATACTGTCGAGCGTCGACTGTAAAACAAGCTTTTTTTAACTTGAAATTTTAAATTTGAAAATTAATTATTTCTGTAAAATCGAGACTAAATAAAGTGCCCGATTGAGGTGGTCAAACAATAAGGCCACTTTTTATTAACTTTTTCACGTCCTAAATTTGAGAAGGTGCCGACCAAAAAATGTGAGAAGTAATCCTTCTAATCTGTGTGTTTGTAGTGCCATCAAACTCCCACTAAATCTATTGCTAATGGGATTTTCGAATATCACCCACGAAAACCATGTTACAACAAAACAAAGACACATCATGTGATTGGGCTAAATAAAAGATCTTTTGGGATAGAAAGTAACGTGCTTTTTGCAATAAACAGCACATTTCGGTGAAAAGAAGACAAAAACTTAAAAAAGTAAAATTGTTGAACTACACGGAAGTTCAAGTTTTGAAAGGCTGTGTTTTGTATTAGGAGTGAGTTTGTGTAAAAAAACTCTCAAAATATTGTGACGAGAATGTTGGCGGCAGTGGATTATGGATTTCTGATCAAAAGAACCAAAACTTAAATCGTAATAGTCACGAACTGATATTTTACGAGAATATACAGGTTTTAGATACAAAGATATTGCCGCTACTCCATTGTAACAACACCAACCCACCACCTCCCACCCGACTCTCCCAAAAATCATGATCTTTTCCATTGTACAACACCAACCCACCACCTCCCACCCGACTCTCCAAAAATCATGATCTTTTCCATTGTACAACACCAACCCACCACCTCCCACCCGACTCTCCCAAAAATCATGATCTTTTCCATTGTACAACACTACCTCCTCTCCCACACCCTCCCCTTCCCCAAACAAACTTTTTAGGTCTACTTAAAAAAACATTTTTATGCAATAATTTTGCCATAAAATTTATAACCATAATTTTTAAAGGGATCAAGGGCTGTATTGGGAAGGGAAGGGAATAATACAGCGGCCACTTTTTTTTTAGCTGCTTTACCATGTTTTTCAACTTAGGCTGTGGCAAAAGAGATCAAATTTTTTTCCCTAAACATGCTCTTCTGCGCCCTAAAAACATGTTTTCTATCGTTTTTAGGGTGTAAAACACCCCTAGAAGTGCTTAAAATGCGTTCTTGAGAAAAGCCCTTACAGCTTACTTCAGCCAATATCTCTGTAATATTTGTTGGACAATCTCAAATCTAAAGTTACTATCGAGTTTCTTTTACTTTGACAGATGATAAATCGTATGGCATAATTGGTTTGCTAGAAAATAAAAACGTTGCCACATCAAAGCAACTGTCAGTGTCCCTTTAAGTTATCTTCTCATTGAAAAACATGAGATAACTATCTTTTCAATAAAAATTTCGAAGTTAACTATTTCTCATTGAGAAGACTTTCTCATTTCAGAAACACTGGCTATGACTCCGACATAAAGCCAAAGTATTATTTAAACCCAGAGCACAATCCGCAGTCACCGGAAGAAAACTTCTAGAGCGTCAAAGCCAAAACTCTGAAATTCATGGATGATCCTACCCTAATACTTAATAACTCTAATATTCACAAATAAAAAAGAAATAGATGGAGAAGCATTTAACTTAGCATACATTGCCCATCGAAGACTGTGTCCCAACTTGTCAAATAAACAGAGCAAAACTATTAAAAAAAACACACAATACTTATTTAATCTTAAAGCTATGCCCTATCTCAGCCAATCAAATCTCCTAGTCTGTGTTTCGATCCAGCCAGCCGGTTTTAGTATTTTGGACTAAAATTGAAGTTTTAGGTCATTATTTTACAGAGGACGGAAAAATTCGCCGACCTTCAGTCTAACTAAATAAAGGTCGCATAAAACAATGCGAATATATTTATTCGTATCACTCCAACAGTCAATAATCGTCAAACAACAGAAACACTAACTCGGAATTTGGTCAAAAACCTTTTCTTTTCTTTCACTTCTTCTTAGCACCTTTGTTGACAGGAAATGCAGCTTGCAGCAACTTTTTGGACTCATCAGCTAGAGAATTACGCACAGCCTCGAATACCTGGTTGATTTTCGATGATAGCATCTCTTTCAAATCCGCTGGATGCAATTGTCCGTCTTTGAAGAGGGATTCAAGCTCGCTGTAATCTTTTACTACCAAATTTCCTCCATTCTTTTCGTTCCTCTCGATGAAAAGCGCTAAATACAAAGTTTTTAGATTTAAGAGTATAGGACAGTCAACTAAATATTACCTTCTCCCGTTTTCAATAGCGTCCCGAACACAATTGTTTTGGTCAGCCCTAGTGCCACATTGAACTGTAGATTGCCCGGTTCACAGAATGACTTGCCTATCTTCTGGCGCACTTAAAAGCAAAATAGTTGAGTCATACAAACAGGAACTCAGCCATAAACATTCGTTTTACCTTGCTTCGCAGTATCAAAAGGCTCCAAATGGTGATCTGGATCTGCAAAATGTTCGCACAAATAAAAGCGGTGTTAAAAATTCAAGGTACTTTTCCATTGTAACAACTGAGAAAAATTAGTCTAACTACCCCAGTGAAATATAAATAAAAAATGTCAAGTACCTGTTGCACTCATCCTCTGACCATTCATTCCAACTACCGTAGGCATGATCAGAGCTGCAGGTAGCGGCATACCCAATTCAGTGCACACCTTAAAGTCAAATCACACAATCAAATTTACTTATTGTTCTCAGTCCTACCTTTTCAGACATCTCGAAAAAGCTTTTCTGATTAGATCCCACGAGTACTACGTCTGCTTTTGAATAGCACAGATCCAAGGCAAAGTAGACGGGACATAGATGACCTAAATATTTATTAGAAGTTATTACAGATCTTAATCACGCCAGTCATATATTACCTCCAATGGTAGTTCCTCCGTTCACCAAATCAGAATCATCCCTCGTCAACTTGCTGATCATCTTGTACATGTCCAGTGTAAAGTTCCTACAACCAACAAATAAATGTAAGCCGATGCAGTCCTAACCAAAAAAACTACCTTTCGTATTGGTATTCCTTGGAAAGCTGAATTGCCACATGCTCTAGACCGATGAACTTCATGAGTGATTTGAGGACAGCAACATAATAGTTTGTCCTCCCCTAGACAAACCACAATTACCATAATTTTAAGCTCTAAGACAGATACATACCTCTAGCGCATCCCAGGAACACTTCTCATTGTCAAGGAAGGCCCCCAAATCCGAGATCACAATGGTACACTGGCAGCCGATCAATTGCAAACGCTTGAGCTGACACAGGAAGACATAGTGCGCTAGAGTAACACGACCTTTGATGGAACACCTCCACATGACATGGCATATCTTCTTCTCCACCAACGCTTTATGCAAGACGGTTGAGTTCAGGCACTGAAATTAGAAAACAGTTTATTGACACGCAGAGCTGTAAACAATATCTGAACATTCAGATGGGGCAGCAGTATATTGACTAAGAAAGCATTGCCGCACAAGCTCAAATAAAGCAGGTGTCAAATTAGAAATTTTTGTTGGCAACTCGCATAATCGCAAAATTTGGTGGTTGCAAAATTATTCGATCCGAGAGTTCAGAATTTAGAAGGCTCGACAACTTTAGTTATTGATGTGTAACTAAAAATCAATGGTATCCGACAGCCCTAGACGAGGTCAAGAGCTGTCACATCGACAGACCAAGTATTTCTATACAGCGTTATTTTGAAAATTTACTCTGTCATAAAAATCTTTAACTGACCTCCATTCCACCAACCACTTCAGCATACTTTGTAGCATCAGCACTAACAACTTCACTGACGACTTCTTTTGTCTTTAATTCTGCAGTCTTTGGGATATCTGGATAGGCTTTTTTTGATGATGTCCCGCATTTCTTGATTGTCACACTGCTCTTGCACTTTGCTCAGCAATTTATTGAGAAAGTCTACCAGGAAAGTTTTCAGCGCAGTTTCAGTCAATGAGTCATTTTCAAATGCATCCTCTATTTGCTTGTAGTTGTGGAACAGTTTCTTGTCGATCATCAATAAGCCTTGAGTAGAATTTGCAGCGGCTTCACTATTATGCTGAAGTATGGGCAGTACCACATACTCGAAGAACGAAAGAATTCCATTTTCCAATCCTTGGCTCTTCTTAGGACACGCAGCCGAATTGATTTTGTCACCTACCACTTTCGATGAGTCCAGTAAATCGATTTTAGTGTTTTCTTCGGAGCTAAAAATTTAAATGTCAATTTCTGCTAATCGCCGTCACATTCTTCACCTGCTCATCTTAGATCCAGTGAGTCCAGGCACCATTGGGTTCATCAAGTGAAAGCGTTTTGCCAACTTCATTTTCGGTAGCTGAGTTTCTGCTAGAATAAAGATCTTGCGTTGGTCCACACCCCCAAATTGGCCATGCACTTTGAGGTGCTCTTCATCCAGAGATTGCAATAGAGGGTAGAACAGCCCACTTAGCAAAGGGTTTTCAGTCTAAAATTGCTTATAAATTGCGATAGTAGACAAAAACAGACAAACCTGTTTGACAACTTCGGCACCAGCCTTTAGAGCATCCCTTTCACTGACCAGCACACTCAGCTTCAGCAAATCTTGAGTGTAGCCTCTAAAAACAAGGAAGTTGATAAGTTTGAAAATGTGAATTGAATAAAGTCAGCTCACTCAGTCAACTGATAAGAAGTGCCTTCCACAAAATGCAACTTTTCAATTGGGACATCCAGAGCAGTCAGCAGCGCTTTCAGAACTTTTTTGTAAAAGATAACACGGTTTTCCAGCAAATCAAAGGATGTCTTCAGGTTGTCCAAGAATGCGTGCAGATCTGCGAACAAAATGGAGACCTGAAAATTTTGTAGATAATTTTAAAAATTATAGACTGTCCAGTGGCACCAGTTTGCCTCATAAATTATGCATTTTCTGCTAAAAATGGCTGATTTTTTTACGATTATTGCGCGATTATTTAATTGTTATAGTCTAATTCTTTCAAATTCAAGCTAGAACCCTTGTTACAGCCAATCATGGTTACACCTCGATTTTTTTAGTCTTACTTTAGTTCAATCTGGTAAGAAGCAAAGCCCTGGTCAACTATGGGCTAGAATGTGCTGATCCAATTAACTTAACTTACAAATCCACAGTCATCGGATTTTCCCAAAAAATTACCTTGACTCCAGCCCGAAGAAAATCGGCGATCTTCTGCATCGGCACGAAATAACCAACGTGAGGCCGTCCGGTGGTCTACAATTAAAGCAACGAGTCATTACCGTAACTCAAAAGCAGCATAGAAGAGGATGACTTACAGCTGTGCCCCAGTAGATGTGAATTTCTTTACCCGTAGCAATTCGTTTGACCAGTCTTTCTACACCCAACACTTCCTATAAAACACGTGAAACACATAGAAATTCACACCAGTTAGTCAATGACACCTGAATGTTGCTCACAATAAGTTCCTTTCTTTGAAACACCTCCTGATCAAGAACTTGTAATTCATGACCGGCCATATTACCCTCAGGAATCGCCTAAAAATATGAAAAAGATAACTAGGAGCAGAAATATTGCGATTATGTGTGAAATGCATAACCGGTAATTTAATTTTTCTAACGTTTTAGACTACAGTCAAACCTGTATGTAAAGACACCCCCATATAAGGACAGCTTTTTTCTGAACTTTCTGGTTGTGGTTTCTTAGTTTTCTGTACAATCCAACCTCTATATAAGGACGCGTGGATACAAGGACAGCGTTTAGTCGGTCCCTTGCGTGTCCTCACATACAGGTTCGACTGTTATAATTCCGTCAAGAAAGTAAAATAATTGAATTTTAAGAAAAAAAGCTTCTAAAATTTTTTAGATAATTGCTTCTACAAGAACGTCCAACATCGTTTAAAGATTAAGCTAGGGCATGCAGCTCAATTATGCGTTCATGCCCCAAGTTACATCATAGATTGTAGCAGTGTTTGAGCGCACTGAGTCCCTCAAAGATCAACTTTTTTGGCCTTTTGCCCAGTTATAACTTTCAATTTTTGGTAAAAACTACATTTCACAAACGTATAACTTTTCAAAACAACAATTGACAAAAAAATTGAATTTTGAAAAAGACACGTCTTGGTCCCGATTTATTTCTTAACTTAAAGGGGCATGCCCACGCCAATCGAATGTTTGAACTCCCGGGCAGCAGTTTTTCAGATAAAGACAAAATAAATTTGAATTTGCTTTTCACTTCAAACTCTTTTATACCTTCTTATCGTGTCATAGTTTTTAGTCCAAATTTTTCTGTTTAATTTCAAGCATTATTGAAAGCTCCTGAACCTAAAATACACAGAGTAAGCGAATTGTGCTCTGATAGGTTGAGCGTTCCTATGCTTTGCTGTGTATATTCATCCATTCGCTCCGTCTTTTTGCTATTTCGTTAAGAGAGCAATTAAATTTGGCTTTGATGTTGTAAGCTAGTTTGAGGTGATTTGGACTGATTTGGAGTATAAGAGCAGAATAACTTGAAAGCAGAATAACTAAAGATCATAGGATAAATCAGAAGCCGGATGAAAAAGACAAACATTAGAGAACAAAAAAGCATAGTCAAAAAGTTTGTAAATTAAAGCCTAGTATCCTCCGAATAAAAATTTATGACTAGGAAAAAATGTCTAACAGAAAAAAAGTCCCGCCACCGCGAGAAAAATCATACAACTATGAGACGACTAAAAACACCGCAAAAATGTTTGAAATGAAAATTAAATTGTTTTTGCTTTCATCCAAAAACGGTGCCCTGGAGTTCAAGCATTTGAAATGATACTTATTGACGTGGGCATGCCAGGCATGTGCACGAGCCGTACTTTTGGGGTACTTTTCCGGGTAAAAATATTTTCGCCCTGGCCCGGACCGGGCCTAGTCAAAAAAATGATCCCGGCCCGGTTACCGTCTTTCTTGTAAATTTTCACACTCACATATTTTTATTTAGTTCTGGAGCCGGCAGGAAAAAGGCGCAATGTTGATACTTTGCCAGGTGGAGGGAAATCAGGCTTGTGCTTTTTTCCAGCACTTCTTCTTTTCACACAGACTAGTCATTTTAGTGCTATCAAGCAAGCGCCAGAAGTTAGACGAGGAAATCCTGCACTGTTGGAAAAAGATCCTAATAGTTTTATTGCCATTGAAAAACTTTTTGGCTCTATATGTGTTGAAGTTGCTCTTGAAAATATGTCTTGATCCGCCTGTTGTTGTTTCGATGGTTTTTAATCCCCACTTTTTTTCAAAATTTTTGTTTTTCAAAAAAAAATTATTCACCAAATTTTTTGAATTAATCCGTCAATTTGACAGAAAAAAAGATGTCTAGTGCAATAATTGCTATGAAATACGACTTCCTTATTCATTTATTACATACAGGGTGTCAAATAAATACACGGAGATTTTGGAAAATTTTGGCAAGGACTTCCGCGCACCGGTGAAACCCCGAAAATTCGTTTGGGGTTTCAACAAATAACTTAACCCTTAAATGCGCGCACCATGATGCAGCCATTTTTCTCCAAAAACAAATTACATATTTGATTACAAGTCAAATACGAATATTCCGAATGAGATTTTATCTTTTTGTGGACGTCGCCACTCACTGCTTTGGAAAACTTTTTTCTCATTCTTGTGACTTTTCTCCTACCACTTATTTCGGCTTGTCTCAAATAATTAAAGTGCAAAGCGGTAAATTGAGTGCGCCCATTGTAACCTGCTAATATCGGTCTCATAATTTGATTGATCTTACTAAAACTTTCTCTCAGGGCAATACTTGATAGCTACTGAGTTGAAGCATTCTACAAGTGACGTATTGTTTTCCCCATTCATTTTGACAACGTCGCTGAAAAATTTTGGGGTGCACACCGGCGCCGGCGCCCGTGCAACTATGCTCCTTTGAGATGCAGAAGTGCCGAAAGGGCAGTTTTTTGGAAAGATTGATATGCATTGATAAGCCACCAAACGAGGATTAATCAATGACAACTTTGCTCCATTTTCACTTCCAACTTTTTTTTACCACATGCGATGCAAACCATTATTTTGGAATTTGAATTTTCGCTAAATACGAAAGCCTGTACATTCATACCTTCAAAAAACTCTGTACATAAGCCTGAAAAAATCCGCGACATAGATAAATGAGCGACCGAAGACAGTAAATATTTTATTAGAAATGAAACAAACGGAACATAACAGGAAAAATATTTGAATACTGGTAAGGATGTCTACCAGCTGAAATTTCTTTAGCATTCTGCAGCTTTGTGAACCAAGGATGAAAAAGAATAGAATTTGAGACCCGAGTAAAAGCAAAACGAACACCTAAAAGAAACCACAAAGCAAACGACGGCGAAAACAATATAAAAAGACTTATCTAATACAAACACCATCAATTCCAGCAGTTCGATGCGTTTATAGGGCCTTGCTTGTGAGACCATCAGAACTTGGCAAAACCGAAGCCTAAAAAATATTTCATGAAACGGATGAAAAATACAGAGAGAAAGAAAGCCTACATACGAAACGCTTAGAAATAAAAAACACGCAACGCAAAAAATTTTGAATTTAAAATGCCAAATTAATTACGACCAAATTAGGGTGGTCCCGCGCGAATTCAAATTTTACAAACTGCTGTGCTTATCAAGTTTCATGGTCCTTTAATTTTGCCCGCTAATTTCTGAAATTTTTTTTAAATGCTCGATAATTTTTTGAATTTCCCTCTATATTTTCTAGAACAATTTTAAGGGAGAAGATTACAAAAAAAACTGCAAAAGAAACACTACGACAGCGTGATTATTCACTGACGGTTGTTTAATTCTTTCGATTGGACGTCAACTTTTTTTGGAAAAAATTGTGAAGTCGCTGGTTGTTTTTTTTTTTTTTAAACTTACGCTATTTTTTTAATAAAGACAGGAAATGCATTCACGTAACAGAGATGTTTAAATATGATTAGTAAAAAACACGTTAATTCAAACAAACTTAACAAAGGTCCGTGTTTAAATCAAAATACACCTTTTTGTTGCGAACAACAACATGGCTCTTGTAAAGTGCCTTTGGGTTAGCACTAACAAAAAAAAACCATAATGTCAATAATGGAGAACTGAGAGAAATTCTGGACAGCAGCAGTGATTCACCTAAGCCATCGAGAGTTCTGTCTTGGCGCTTTAGAGCATAGACAACATCCATGGCGATGACTTGCAAACAAAGGACTTCATTCAATGAGTCAATTTCAAATCAACAAAGCCTACCATCTTGCACTTGTCTTGTTTAGTGTAGATACTCGAGCAGAGTTTTCAGCACGCTGCTCAACTTCTTAACTGGCTCATCCGGTCTTCGAAGCATCCTTTTCACCCACCAGCACACTCAGCTTCAGCTAATCCTGCGTGTAGGATGTCAGCGGGTGAAGCCAAAAATGTCAACTGTAAAATTTTAGCTAACTCAGTCAACTGGTAAGAAGAGCCTTTTACAGAATTCAAATTTTCGATTTGGACATCTAAAGCAGTCAGCAGCGCTTTCAGAACTTTTTTATAGAATAGAACACGGTTAAGAACAAGGAGCTTATCATGTATTTTAATGTCGAAGAATGCTTGTGGATCAGCGCACAAAAACGAAGCCTGAAAATTTGGAAACATAGCGTCCCAGTCTAATCAGTACGAACGTCCAACATCGTACGAAAAATCAACCTGTTCAAAAAAAATCAACTTGGTTTATTTCCCAAGTTACATTATTAATTGTAGCAGTGTTTGAGTTCGCTGAGTCCCTCAACGATCAGATTCGGTGGCCTTTTGCCCGGCTAAAATCATCCTTTTCAATACTTTTCGGAGAATGCATTCGCTACATTTGTCAATTCGTACTCAAAAATGTGTTGTTTCACTTTAAAATCAGGACTAACTCATTTTAATTGAAGAAATTGTAGCACATTGAAAATGAGTTAGAACGGATAATCCATAAGAATCATATTTTATGTCAACCGGCTTTGAGCTGTTTTCAAACACTTTTTGGTTCAAAAAAATTCTTCAGATCCTTCAACACCAGCAAAAATGAGTAGCGATTATTTGGGTGATGATATGCGCAAGGAGAAAAAGAAGGACGAAAAGGAGGAGAAAGCATATCAAGGTGTTTCATTAATTTCTTTCCGCTCAATAAACATGATCTTTTCGTGTTTCAGAGTTGGATGAGGCAGATATTGCTGTTTTAAAACGTTATGGACAAGGAGCTTACGCGGAACAACTGAAACAACTTGACACAGACATCGAAGAGGGCTTGAAGAGGGTCAATGAGCTATGTGGAGTGAAGGAGAGTGACACTGGTATGTCAATGTGATAACACCTCATAACATTTTTTTTGAGAAAATTTCAGGTTTGGCGCCACCAGCTCTTTGGGATATAGCTGCCGACAAGCAAGCTATGCAGTTGGAGCAGCCCTTACAGGTAATTTAAAAAAAATCTTAGCTAGAAGTGAACTGTAAAAGTTTTGATTAAATAAAAAAATCTTACTCCTGTCATGTGAAACTTTGATAAATTCAGGTGGCCCGATGCACCAAGATCATCACTGCTGAGGGACAGGACCCCCGATACATGATAAATGTCAAGCAGTTCGCCAAGTTTGTTGTGGTGGGCCTTTTTTTACTCGTTTCAAAATAATCACACTATTATTTGGAAGTTTCAGGATCTGGCTGAAGCTGTGGCGCCGACAGATATTGAAGAGGGTATGCGGGTGGGTGTGGACAGAAACAAATATCAGGTATCCTCTCAAGCATATTTCTTTTCTGTGAGTGACTCTAGCAATTTTGAATTTGTAGATCCATCTGCCACTGCCAGCCAAAATCGACCCAACTGTGACAATGATGCAAGTAGAGGAAAAACCAGATGTGACCTATGCTGATGTTGGAGGTTGCAAGGTAGGAAATTATTTAAAAATGTTGACCTTGTGGCAATTATGGTACGTGACATAATTACGTCGAACCGTTATTTCATCACGGCCGCCATTTCTTAGGATGTTAGTGTCTCAGTACCAAAACTGAGATCCGTAGCTAGAGGTTTGCAAAATTTTGAAAAGCCACAGCCAGAACCAGAGCCGAAAATTCGATTTCTCCATCACCGGTTGATAATTACGTAAATCAAATGTGGAGAAGAACATTGGGTATTGTTTCACACAGATTGTTTTTTACAGAAAAACATTGGGTATTGTTTAACTATCTTGCATAAAAGCGTAGTTATTCCAAATCAGAAAATTTTGGACATTTGCAAAAAGAGGTAAATAAAAATATAGGGACCACATAAAAATATGATCATATCTAGCTGACAAAAATCAAAATCTACAAAACCATACCAAACTATACCAAACCTACGCGACGAAAAAACGGCAGCGGCTAAACTTCGGTCCGACGAAATTGTGGGCGAGACGAAACAACGGCGCAACGAAGTCGTGCCCGTGGAAATTTATTATAAGGGAAATTTCTAGGCTTGTATATAATTTCGAACTTTTCCGTGGAAACAAAAGGCTGTAAATCTTGCGTTGCCGAGCATCTTCTGTACTTGAGCGTAAACTAAAAGTAGATAGATTCAACAGTCACACAAGAGCTCATTGCAATTTCCGAACTCAAAATTTACCTTGCTGGTCGCCATCTTCTTGGAAAAAACGAAAAAGTGCCAAGTTTTGGCGTAAAAGTGCTCAGTTTTCGTGAAAATTTTCTAGATCAAATACTAAGTTGGCAACCGAATGATAGAACATCTATTTGTTGTTTCAGCTTGAAGAAATACGCTCCAATAAAGGTATAATAAGTAAGTAAGTAAATCCAGAACTGGGCATATTTTCACAAAAATTGGTCAGATATTCGAAAAACTTGGCACTTACATTTGGCCTAAAAGTGCCATTTGGTCATTTTTCTTCAAAAATGCCATTTTACCAGTGTTTATTGCTATTTTGAAGCGAAAAAAAGATTTTCACGTAAAACCTCAAAAATAAAAAAGATTTTTGGCCCCGAAAAAAGTACAAATCTTTTTTAAAAGTACGTTTCGATACCTTGCCTTCACCCCATTTTTATCTTTCCAACTTGCGCTTTTTGAATTTCATTTATTTTCGGCAGTTTTTGTATAGTTCTCAGCGCACGTTATAAGCGACTCAAAAGTGTGTCCCACAAGCTGCATAGTCCATTCAGAAAGTGATCATTTGGCGGCAAGTATCTTAAAAATCTTGTCGTGTGTAGTTTGGTAAAAAAACTGAGTTTGACCAAACCTAAACTCAATTATTATTACAGGAGCAAATTGAGAAGCTTCGTGAAGTGGTCGAAACCCCACTTTTACATGTAAGTAACTGTTTTAACTCACACGATTAACGCCACAATTCCAATTTTATGTGTTGAAATGTTCAGCCAGAACGCTTTGTGAACCTGGGAATCGAGCCACCAAAGGGAGTTTTGCTGTATGGTCCCCCAGGTAAGTCGACCACACAAACAATCAATCATAACCAGCTATTTCAAAAATCTAGGTACCGGCAAGACGCTCTGTGCCCGAGCTGTAGCCAACCGCACAGATGCCTGTTTTATTCGAGTAATCGGCTCAGAATTGGTCCAGAAGTATGTGGGTGAGGGTGCTCGAATGGTCAGAGAGCTTTTTGAAATGGCTAGAACCAAAAAGGCTTGTCTCATCTTCTTTGACGAAATCGATGCAGTAGGTGGTGCTCGATTTGACGATGGTGCGGGTGGAGATAATGAGGTGCAGAGAACCATGCTGGAGTTGATCAACCAGCTGGATGGATTTGACCCAAGAGGCAATATCAAGGTATAGTTGTTGACCATGAGATACGCTTTTTGTTGTAAACTTTTTTGATACGGTGGCTTTTTAGGTTTTGATGGCGACCAATCGGCCGGACACACTGGATCCAGGTAACTAGCATCCATACTTTTTTGCAAGCTAAATAATGTGATTTATTATTTTTCACACTTGATTTTTCCTCTATAACTTTTCATGATTTTCGAATTTTCCGGTCGAAAGCCGAGAGTTTTCGGTCGGCCTCTCGAAGACTTTGGCTGTAAAAGCAAAAACATTTGATTTTTAGTTCGGCCGGCTGGCCTAATGCTTCGGTTTTTTCGGTTGGGCTGGCTGAAAATGTCGGTCGGCCGACAACCCTAGCCTTTACTGTCCATTCTACAGTTGATTTAGCCGTCCGTTAATTTCATAGTTGACCAGCCTTGAACACACAGTTAATCTAAACAGCCATTCAATTGTAGTTAGAGCAACATACTCTACACTCATAGTCAAAAAACTAAAAAAGGCTAACTTGATAAATTTATGTTAGTTTACCAAGTTTACTGAATAGGCTACACTTGTGTAATTATTCATATAGGCCAGGAATATTTAATTTATAACTTAAATTACAGCTCTGGTCAGACCTGGCCGTTTGGACCGAAAGATTGAATTCGCCCTACCAGGCAAGTTCTTAAATAACTGGAACATCTGATGATCTTCCTATGTGTTTAGACCTGCCCGGCCGAGCCCACATTTTCAAGATCCACGCCAAGCAGATGAGTGTAGAGCGAGATATCCGATATGACCTGCTTGCCCGCCTGTGCCCCAATAGCACTGGAGCTGAATTGCGGAGTGTGTGCACTGAAGCAGGAATGTTTGCTATAAGAGCTAGACGCAAGGTGGCCACCGAGAAGGACTTTCTTGAAGCCATCAACAAGGTTATTAAAGGATATGCCAAGTTCAGCGCCACTCCTCGATACTTGACACACAACTGATTGCGTAAAAAATTTGTATTTTTGACTGTTTTTACTATTTATGTGGCTGACTGTTGGAAATAAATTTTCTCCTAATTTCAATAAATGAGAAAAATCATGAAAAGTCAAAAAGGTTTATTCTAGATTTTTCGTAGTCTCTAGTCTCTGGCATCTATCGTATGCCAGAAAATATTTCACCGCTTTCAAAAGGAAAGTTGCTTGTTTGTTGCTAGAAGTTGTGACTAAAAAGTTGTGACTAGAAAAACTGTGGTGGTTGAAACATCATTCGGTATATCACCGATTGGATACAAAAGTTGATTAAATACACTGACGACTGGATACACCTGTTGGATACATTGACGGTGTTTTTGAGTTTACATTTTTTTTCTCAAAGCTTAGTCTATCCAACTGGTACATATAATCAGTTTTTGTATCCAATCTTCAGGCGTTCCACTATTTATCAGGTTGTCAGATAATTTTAGCGACGACACCGAAAGAGGATCAGGGGACTGCATTCAGTGCTATATAGCACTATTTTAGCACCAAAAAGTGCCTATAATTCTTATTAAGCACCAAGTTCAATTAGCATTTAGAGCAGGGATCGCAACCGTGCTGATAAAATCAGCACCGTGCTGATTTTCAGGGTCAAAAACTGATTTTTTTTAAATGTGCTGATTGTGCTGATTTGTGCTGATTTTCAAAATTTTGTGCTGATTTGTGCTGATTTTCGGTCTCTAACTTCCTCAGAAACAAGTCTATTCCTACCACCGATGATGACAAAGCCACTGCCGCCGAAGGAACCTGGGCCTACCATACCGCTCGACACCATCAATCGTTCGCCTCCACCGACTGTGTATCATCCGAAGGGCTCTTCCGCACAATGTTCTCCGATTCCAAGGTTGCAATGAAGTTTTCCCGAAAAAGTCATCACAGGTGCGTTCAATTATTTTCGTCACGTTCTTCACTGAATTATTCTCATTCAGGAGTTCTTGCGCCATGGTCAGTCGAGCGTGTTCTGCAGGAGCTGGGCGATCTGCCGTTTTCAATCTCAATCGACGCATCCAACCATAAGGAGAAGAAGTTGTTCCCGTTCGTCATCAGGTACTCTTAGCTTTTGTTACATTTACAGTTGAAAACATCCGCAAATAATTTTCAGGTTCTTCAATGCTTCGTCTGGACTCCACGTGCGCCTATTGGACGTGCAAGATTTACCTGGAGAGGATGCCCAACTCGTCTACCAATTCATCGTCAAAGTTCTGGAAGCACGGCCTGGCCTTCGACAATCTCGTTTCCTTCTGCGCTGATAATGCTCCAGTGAACTTCGGCGGCGCCAAACATCAGGGACAGAACAACGTCTTCAAGTTTCTTCGCGAGCGCACTACGAACCTCATTCCAATCGGCTGCCCGGCTCACATCCTGCACAATTCGGCCCAGAAAGCGGCGGAACGTCTTCCCTTCGACATCGAGAACATCGTTTTCAAGCTCGGCAGCCATTTCAAGGGATCCACTCAGCGCCATGAGAAGTTGAAAGAGTTCTGCGAACTGGTGGAGGTAAGCGATTCAATAGTTAGCATATTCTTTTTACTACCGTTTTCAACATTAGGTCAACTACAACACACTTCCGACTCATGGGCCTACAAGATGGACGACAAGTGGATTGGACTACAAGTGCGGCGAGATGTTCAAGCTTCTGATGTCGGATGACGAGTTGCGAAGGAAAATTGGTGGAGTAGGAAAGTATTGTTGATCAAATTTCACTTTGTTTTCATTCGGGATAAAGAATTGACGTTGAGATGTTGTTTTCTACAAAGATGTTGTATAGTCGTCGCACTTAGTGCTGATTTTTCGACCCGCGTGCTGATTTTTAGAAGCTGGCGTGCTGAATTTCAATTTTTTTGAGTTGCGATCCCTGATTTAGAGTCTTATTTGCACTAACAAGGGAACATCTGATATGGACATGAGTGATACACCATTCGATAGCCCTTCTCATGCTAAATCATGTGGTGTATGTCGTTTCAGCTAACCTCCACAAAAAGTTGTCCCGGCACGAAAATTAAAAAAATTTGACTTTTATATAGGAATAAAGTTAAATTCTCAAAACTTAGTTTTTAGTAGTCATATGCCAATTCTGAGGTCAGATTCGTGCTCAGCATAGTCGGTTTACTTACAAAAGTGTGATCAGAAAAATTATATGATGTCATCAAAAATAGAAATTTTGCCTTGGTATCATCACCAAGAATAAGACCAACATGGCGAGAAATCGTCAAGGAAATCATCAAGAAGTTGTTTAAAGGTCGGTATCAAGTTGAGTTTTTATTCAAATTGTAGATTTTGTTTGATTTTTTTGCCTACGCAATTACTACAGCAATCGAAAAAACTGAGGACGACCACATTTCATGCTTTAAGCCGATGATATCCATCGCCTCAAAGAGACTGAACATTCTTTGCAACATCAGGACACAGAACTTAACGAAGGAGAGCGACAACGACTACGAAGACAGTATATCTCTCAAAAGAAGCGGGCTGCAAGAAGATGAAGAAAAAACGTAAGAAAAGTTGGAATAGTTAAATAAAGATGATATTTTTGTGTTTGTTGATCAGTTTTCATAAATTTTGGTGTATTAGGTTGTAACATAAGTCATGGCGGTTTTTTGTTCATACAAGCTTTGTCCGAATGTTAAATATGTCTACCTTAATGCTACATGTCATTTTGTAGACGAGAGTCTCCTCTTTCATCTCTATTTTTAGCCTTTAAAATTTCACGATAAAATAATGATTTTTAGTGTTCAGGAATAGAGCTTCATTCGAAAAAAATGAACAAAACTTGAATTTCATCAATTTTTTGAAGAATTTGCTTTTTTAAAAAGGTCATATCTCAACGCTCTTGCATTCAAAAACTATTCTGTGAAATAGATTTTGAAGCTCTTGATCTGCGCTACAACGTAGGGCTGAGACACTGTTGCAGCGCTTAACGCTTGACCAAAATTTTGACCAGTTTAAAAAATGTCAGAGATGATTCTTTTTTTCGAATGAAGCTCTATTCCTGAAGACTAAAAATCATTATTTTATTGTGAAATTTTAAAGGCTAAAATATAGAGATGAAAGAGGAGACTCTCGTCTACAAAATGACATGTAACATTAAGGTAGGCATATTTCACATTCGGACAAAGCTTGTATGAACAAAAAACCGCTATGACTTATGTTACAACCCAATAAAAATGTTAACCACAAGAAATTTAATATGAGAGTTATTAGAGGGTGTGGAGTTAGTAAAGTGATTACGGTAACTCAAAATTTTCAGCAGGAATCGGTGTTGACGTCTGAGAAGCATATTGCTCGGCGTTAAATTTGTAGTCGAATGGTATATAGTATGTACGGTAGAAAAAAAGTAGAAAAAAACACGGTGCCACGAAAACTTTCAAAATTACAGATTATGTCTCTTAACACTTGCCCGGTCACGCGTAGCAATTGTTGCAATAGGCTCAGAATTTCTCGCAGATTCTTTTTTTGCTTTTTTCCACATTTTTAGTGGAACTTATTGAAAAATTTTAAAAATTTCACTGTTTTAGCGTGAAAGTCGTATTCGTGGCAGTAAAGCCTGTATTTCTGACACTGAAATCGTGTTCAGCATGATCGATTTGCTTGCAAAACTGCTCTTTAAATTCAAAACTCACTGAAAAATTCTAAATTCCGCTTGAGACAATAACTATTCCAATAGTCGAAAAATTCAAGATTTGAATATTTATTGTCTCGAGCGGAATTAGAATTTTTCAGTGAGTTTTAAATTTAAGGAGCAGTTTTGCAAGCAAATCGACCATGCTGAACACGATTTCAGTGTCAGGAATGCATGTTTCACTACCACTAACGCTAAAACAATGAAATTTTTAAAATTTTATAATGAGTTCCACTAAAAAATGTGTAAAAAAGCAAAAAAGAATCAGCGAGAAATTCTGAGCCTATTGCAGCAATTACTACGCGTGACCGGGCAAGTGTTAAGCCCATCCAAAATATCAATGTGCTTGCTGATATAACAGATTTGACGATTATTTCAAAAAACCACTGATTTTTCAATGCTAATTTTACGCAAGCGTTGTGTACAAAAAATTATGCATAGCAAAAATCGAGATATTGATTCAAACCTACTGAATACTGTGTATTTCTTGATAAAACTAAAACAGTACCCCGGCCTAAAATAGTCCGTTAAGAAGTCCTTAAAACGGCCTATTTTTCTTCTGATAGGCCGTTTATAAGCATCCCTGATGTAAAGGGCGATTCAAAAGTACTGCAGCATTTTCAAATTTGTCTGAATTGTTGGTTTACGATCCAAGGTTTCTAACTTACGAACCATTCAAGAAGGGTGGTATCTAATTTTAAATTTTTTTCTATCTCATGATCTACCAAAAAGTAAGGACGGAAAGTGGGTGCCATTTCGACAGCAAATAAAGGAGCACTTAAAGTGTACCCCCTCCACTCAATTAAAGTTGATTCCCTCCAGTAAATCAGCTTGGGGGACCAAGGCAAAAAAAATATTTTTACGTTTTAAAATCTCAAAAACAAGTCTCGAAAACCAGTATATTTGTGGATCTAATTGGTATTCAAACATCATTCATTTTACAATTTGGCCGCGTTTCCAGTATTTATTCATGAATTCAAAATGTTTGAATTTTTGAACAAAAAGTTGATATTCAGCACTCAACCTGATTTTTAACTACAGAGAATTCGGTGCGTAGCCTTTTGGCCCCTTTTTTCCCATTTGGGAAAAAAGGGGCCAAATGCCTTATTATAAAGGATGGAGGCCTTTGAGGCTAAGCCTAATGGCTAAGCCTAAGCCTAACGGCTATGCACTGCTTAAAAAAAGGAAGCCCGGGAGTTGACATGTCCGGGCCAAGGGCTCACCCAGCTTTTAAACTATTTTTTTCGGGAAAAAAGGGGCCAAACGCCTTAATAAGGCGTTTGGCCCCTTTTTCCCAAATGGGAAAAAGGGGCCCAACGCCTCTACGCGGAGAATTCTTTTTGAAATTCAGAATATTTGCTCGAAATTTGAAAATTTTTTTAATGTTGTTGTTAAAATTTAGTTGAAATGTTGTTTGAAAAAACTCGATGTGTTGTGGGCTACCAACATCACGGCATGTGCATATTACTGTCTCTGACATCTAATTTCCTGAAACCTATTTTTTCTTTGCTAGAGATGGTCAATTTGATTTTTTTTGTTACAGTGTACTTTTTGTAAAAAAAACCTTTTCTCCTTCCATTTATTAAAATATAATCTCTCAAATCTCATCTGTTCTTCAGGTTTTAACAACCCTTCTTGCCTGCCAAAAAATTTTCTTTTTGCACAGTCAGCACAAGAAGTTTGCCCTTGGAGGGGAATAAGGAGTAAATGCAGTGGCTTGGCTTTTGTTTCCCTGTTCACCATTGGCAAGCATCCAACCATCAGCAAAGCAAGTGACCAATGGAGGGGTGTGCATTATGCACATTTTGGCGGGACGAGGTGGCAGGTCCATTCCAAACAACAGCGGGCTTGGCTTGCCCCACCCCTTCCCCACTCTTCTGCCGCTCACCCCAACCATTGATTAGTGACTGCTCTCGACCGGGAAATGGGAGACCTGGGTGACCCTGTGAGCACTGAGTGGTGTATAGCCAACCAAAGGCCATCGAGTGTGCAGTGTGTTCCATCTACAGCAGACAGTGACCAATGAGGGTAGTGACGGATAGACGAACCACTCGCTTTAAACTTATGTTTCCTAGTTGTGCTGGTGGTCTGTTCTAAAGTGTGCTGCTGCTAATGTTGTTTGTGTTCTTGCTTTTTATAGTCTTTTTGGTGGTAAACAGGGAAGTCCCAGCATTGGCTGGGTTGTGGTTAAGTTTTAGCGGCAGTTGGCTAACTCTTGACAAACAATTGAGCAGCACAACTGTGAAACAGTCAACCACAATGACTGCTTATGGTCAAACAACTATAAACTTACAGTGAACCAAATTAACTGTAAACTCACAGTTTATCGAAATGTATGCTTATTTTATCTAAGATTTTATAGCTGATTCAACTGGTACTCTGACTTTTAGTTCGTTCAAAGATAGGATTGGTTAAAAATTTCGAATAATTAAAAATATTATGACTAACTTAAAAGTCAGAATACTAACTAGATTTACACTGTACAGAATAATCTGTCATAGTCAGCAAAATTAACTGTGTTGCTCACAGTCAAATCACCTTTGCTGGGGTAGGAAAATTGCCGAATTATTGGTTTATTGCTAGACAAGGAGATAGTGCAGATTCGCTGATCTGCCTGTTCCACCTCCTCTTCCTCTTCGGCAGCAGAGACTCCATTTTAGAGTGCCCCTTTTGTTTGGCGTCGCTTTTTGGCTACCCTTAGTTCTTGTCCTTCTGCCATTATTGATTGCGTCCTTTGCTGCAGACCTGTTAATTTGCATCTGATCTGTATATATTTTGATAAAGTGGTTTTCCATTTCGCCTCTGGGCTATGTATTTTGTACTTTTAATTTAAGTGAATCATACAAAATTGCGCTGATTTGTTTTTGATTGACATTTGCAAGGAGATAGACTTAGTATACAATTCATGCGTGTATTAGCATTTGATTCAAGTGTTTTACTTTTCTTTTCAGTCATCTAAGTACATTATTATATTGAAAAGTGCAAGGAAGAAATTTGCCCCAATTCGTTTGGCTGCTCCATTCTCAACTTTTTGAACTATGGTTGGTTTTTATTTTAAGTTTTGAGGGAAGGCTCTATTTATGTAAAAGTCGAATGCTACTACACTTTTGTATTTTCGTGACCATAATGTAATGAACAAAGACAGGGTCAAAAACGCATGAACTTTTTTTAGAATTGGTTGCCTGCTAACAACTAACCAATTTTTACTGCACATTTGTAGTCAACAAATTAAGCAAGTAGTCAACAAAATCAACTTCTGTTATTTATAGGAATATATAAGATGTCCTTGTGTTTTTAAACTTTCAAGTCCTTTTCCGTCGGGTTTTTTCTTAACAATATGATCCAAAATCAGTGGTGGTGGGTCTTATGAAACTTTTATTTAAATGACTGTAAAAATTACGAAAACCCACTAAATGATTTAAGGAAATTGAATGGAAATAAACTGAAATGGAACTAACTCGTCGTCTAGGTCTAAAGTCGTCTAGTGAAGTTTGAAGGGTTTGGATCGTTTGAAAGATGAGATCCAGCGCTATTGTAGAAAATTAAAAAAATTACTACAGAAAACCTGAAAAAAGGGTACGCGACGTAAGTGCCTGTACCTAGGCACTTCCACCTGAGTACCGATACCTAGTCACTGCTTTGCCATTCTTTACAGGGAAACGTCCATGTACCCAAAAAAATACTAACACAGTTTTTTTGTGAAACTCACACTTTTGACGCTGCGATACAATTTGAACCATTGTCTAAATCATAATAAATGCTCGGTCAATTAAAGGCTGGATTTATATTTTTGGGTGTAAAAATAAAATAATTGGTGTAAAAGGTCATTACACCGGTTTTCAAAAAAGCCTAAACTAATTTTCAGGGCAACACCCGCAAAGACCAAAGTCCCTCCAAACCTCGCTCCAAGTCCAAGGGCAGGCCACGATCCAAAAGCACCTCTGGCAAGTCTCCCAAGAAGACTCCAGTAAAACGCAGTCCATCCAAGTCTCCCTCCCGAAAAGCTACGCCCAAAAAGCAGGCCAAAGTGGTGAACAATAAAAAGGTGGTCAGCAAAACTCCTACCCCTGCACCACGATCCCGCTCCACTTCTCGGGCAAGAAAAACAAACACAGCACCAGCAGCTCCAAAGCAACAGCAGAGTGAATCGAGAAGCCGATCTCGAAGCCGAACCACCACCAATAGAAAACCGCAGTTGGCTACAGCTACAGTTTCAAGGTCATTTTACTCACACTGACTGCTATTGTTCGGCGCTAGTGGAGAATCCGTGTCCAAAATATGCTTTGGTCCTCCTGTTGTTTTCTCGTGAAAAAGAGCTTGGTCACCCCCGTTGTTTTTCTTACCAAAAAAGGCCTTGGTTCAAAACAAATTTTTTAATTAAAAAACAACAGGGGGAGCCAGGCATATTTGGACACGGATTCTCCACTAGCGCCTATTTTTCTTCAGTTAGCATTTCTTAGCGCGAGCTCGTGTTATTTAACGTGTTCACAGTAAAATTGATAATTTGGTCCCGCCGAACAGTAAATTCATCTTCAAATTGATGTTTTTTTCGAAGGAAAATTCTAAACCATCTGTTCTCGGTGTTTTTCAGAGAATTCTAGCTCTTCTTCTGGTTTTTAATGAGGAATTGAGGAAAAATTTGTATTTTCTCATAGATTTAATAATTTTCCTAAATTTTATGCCAGGGTATAGCCCTGGATCTTAGCTTTCTTTAGAAATCTGATTCAAACAAAATTTCAACTGACCCAATAAAATTTAAAAAAAAGTAGAAAAGAGTTTTTAAGTGGATCAAATTTTTCGTAAATTTCAGAAAATTCGGTTTTTTATACTTGTTCAAATCTTATTAGGTCAGTTAGTCCCTCGTTGAAAGCTGATATCTGGGCCTATACCTTGATATAAAAAAGAAAAGCATCAACTTAAAAAATACTCGAGAAAAACAAATTTTTCGTAAAATATTGAAAATTTGACGGGAAATAAATCAATTTGACGGGCTAAACTACCGGGTGACACAGAAAAGCAGTCCCATTTTCAAAAACAAATTGCAGGGAATTTTTGTTTTCAATTCATTTTTATTAGTGTTTATAAAAAAATCGGCGCTACTCGGTTTTACCCCCAAATCGACTTTTTTAGATGTGCGTAGAAATTATTTTCATGTTTTTATGTGTATTTGCATAAAAAAGATCAGAAAACTATCTTTAAGGGTCTTCTAAATCTTTAAAACCAAGTAGGTCCGACTTGGGGGTGGATTGGTAAAACCGAGTAGCCTTTTTGGGGGGAAGGGGTGGTGGTCTTAAAAACGAGTAGCGTCAAAAAATCTATGGGGCAAGAAGCTAACATCTTGCCCCATAGAAGCTACGTACGCAAAATTTTAAAAATTGTGACTGTTTTTGTGTCACCCTGAACATACAGCTCATCTAAACCTGGTGCATAGTATGTAGTAAATTTGTCGACTAAATTGAGCACTAGAAACTGTCCACTGTCAGTTGGAACCAAATCAACTGGATAACAGTTTGATATAAAGTATTTGCAGTGGTCAACAGCAATCTCAACGTCCAAGCTCATCCCTCAACCAATACCTTCGACCTCGCAACCAGTCCTCAATTCAAGGGGCTGCCAACAAAGGTATGTTCACCAAAAAAACCACATCACTGCTGTTTTACGGCACTACTAAATTGCCCTACATTTTTTTCAAATTCACGACTTTCGCTGCTCAGCTTGGCGACCAAATTTGAGCCCGTCTCAACGAGCGCTAGCCTACTGCAACTAATTCTCAACCGAAGCTGAAAAAAGCAGCCAAAGAATGAAATTAAAAAAAACTGTACCTGATCATAATTTGTAGCCGGTCGCATAGGCTTACCCAGGATCGTGAACAATTTTCTGACAAGGGGGGCTGTTTGGTGCTAACCATTGATAGAAAATCCTGACGGGGGTGGTTATGGCATGGCTAGCAAAAGAAAATAAATATAGGTGATAGAACGGTGATGTAAAAGATAGGATGGAGCTGGATGGCCGGCCAAAAATGCACTGTCAGCGGACGGGACGCCAGCCGGTTATAAAATGTGGTGACTGTGCTCTTCGCTATGCGAAACTGGTGTCAAAAACATTTGCGAAAACGTTAAAACTTTGAACTGGGTGTGACAAAAAGATATTGTAATTTTTCGACCGTTAATTTATTCCAATTTTTGCAGGTCAGGGAGTGGTTAAAGCCGTCTGGAACGGGGCCACCCAAAAACTGCGAAAAGTGCTTAATGGCAGCTACCTGAACACAAAGTATTGGTCTAAAACCAAAAGGCACTTTAAAATTCATTGGAAGCACTGGCTCACAGCCCTTATGGTGGTTCTGGTCAGTTGTCGGTCGAAATAATGGCTAGCTTATTTGACACAAGTATTTATTCAGATCTCATACTTTGCCTACAAATTCTCCAAAGAGTTGATAGCTAGTGTCAAGCAATTGAGTCAGACCATCTCCGAGTACGCCGAGGAGAAAAGAAAGATTTTTGGGTAAGCGAGTTGGGGTAAGTGGTGAATGTTTTGCTTTCTTTGTTTGTCTCCTACCTCTTTTGCTACAATTTACCCCTGTGTTTTCTGCTAATTTGCGGTCATTTTCAAGATCTTTTAAATACTAAGCGAAAAGATAAATTTGTTTGGCACTTGTTATACTCGCACTTTTTACAAAATGACCCAACATCACCTTTTAGACTAACTTTTTTCTGCTGAGCAAGATGAAGGAGATATTTGTATGTACTTTCTGGACTAAAACTTTTGATTTTTATCACAAAATTTACCTTCAGCTCTTTAGAGGTGGACGGTTTTTTAATAATCAAAAGGCAGCCAATTTTGAGGTTCTTTTATTTTCCTGAATCAAGGTTTCAGGTCCTTTTCTGTGGGGTTTTTGTGGTCAGTATGATCCGAATGGTGGATCAGACAATCTTGACTGAACTTTTTTTCAAAAAATGAGCATGTCCCCAGGGGTGACGTCAACTAAAACAGTACCAAAATTTTTGATAATTTTTGATAAAAAAGTTTAAATTTTGATTTCAAGTTCACTATTTGTAGACAATACTCGGAGCAAGCCCGCAAATACTCTTATGACACCTATGAGACCTATTATGAAAATGCTAGAAAATCTTTTGAAAATGCCAAAAAAGCCTACTTTGCTCAAGAACCACCTGAAATCAAGCCTTTTGACCATGTAGAAAAACCTAAAGAAGTACCAAGTCAGCAAACCACCCCACCCATTGCACCTCATCACAACCCAAGAGGTGTAGATAATAGAGTCTAAACAACAAAAGAGACAGTTTAGTTGCCTTGTTATGTTATTCCCTAACTTAGTTTTTTCACCTCCTTATGATTGTTGTTTTGGTGCTTTTCAAAACTTACTCAACATTTTGCAATTATTCAATAATTGTCTTTATCATTATTAAACTCAAACCAAACCATTATTAAACCAGTTGCATTTAGTTGAATATATTTAATAATTTTTCTAATTCTTATGCCATTTAAAGTGAAATTGATCATTTATTTAATTAATTTAACTTTGTCTGTGAAAAGAAGTCACAGTTAGACCTCAATGTACAAGGAATTAATTTAGTTGACTGCAAAACATGCACTAAATTCAGCAAACAGTTAACCACACAGTCAGTGTGTTGGACTGTGGGGTTGAACTGTTCATTAACTTAATTTAATTAAAGAAAGACAATAAGAGCCTGCTTTTGGGTCCTAAAACAGGGTCCCTTTTTGTGAAATTGTACCATCTTTTTGTTTTAATTGAAAAGGCATAGGTATTCCTTTTTTAAATCTAAACACTATCAGTTAGCCCTACGATTCCAGTTTTTAACGAGGCATCCGTTGTTGCATCATCTTTGTGATACATTTGCTTGCAACAACTAATACCTCGTTAAAAACTGGAATCGCAGAGCTAACTGACTGTTAAAATTAAAAAAAAGGAAGATTTATGTCTTTTTAATTAAAACAAAAAAGAGCAGAAGGCAGATTTTCACAAAAAGGGGACACTTTTTTGCCACAAGGAGGCACCTTGTACATTGAGTAAAGTGTGTGTACGTAATTAACTGTAGACTATACAGTCTATTATGATCAGCTAGAATTACTGTAAATTCTACAATAACAAAATCAACTGTAATATTTATAGTTAATTGAATTGACTTTGGATGAAACTAAAAGTATATTTTGCTAACTGTGGCTTTTTCAATGAACATTTCAGCAAGCATTTAATTGTATTTTTATTTGTTTGTGGTTTTTTTCCATAATCTACAAGCAAATAATTCAACGGGACCCTACTGCCAAGTTGTATCATAGACATTTTCCTTTTTTGTAATTTTTCTTAATGTTCGTACAAATAACTGATTTTTTAAATAGGGCCAAAATCCACTTAAAATTTTTGTTTTAGTATGATATTATTGTGGGCGTTTACATTTGTTAATTGCAAGCCAATTAAAGCTTAAAAACACATACCATTTACTACTACTTCATTATTTTATCAATCAACTTGTTTGTATCATGTGTGCTTTTGTTTGATCAAATAAAACAGTTTCAATAAAATTCATCGTTTTTGTTGTTTCAATCATAGTTGCACCCCCGCCTGGCGGCTCCGCCTCCGGCGGCCCGCATCCTCCGGCGGAGCCGCCAGGCGGAGGCGGAAAATTCAGAAACTGCCGGCGCTGCGGTGGCGGTGAAAAATTTTAAGGCGCCGGTGGATGCGGAGGCGGGATTTGAAAATTTTGCTGCCGTGCAACTATGGCTTCAATATCCAGCAGATTTTTTCTTTTTGTTCACGATTAAAAAATATTTGCACATCGAATATTTTGAACTGTCAGGTTTGGATCCCCTTGGGTGCACACCCCGTTTTTTACTCCATTTTTAATGAGTTTACACTCTTCTAGGGCAAAAAAGTATAGAGCAATCGATTGCAATACATCAAAATAAGCTAAAATGATGCGTACTTAGTTTTATATCGCCTCAACCTGCACATATTTTTTTTACTTCTTCGAAGGTGATGGCAATTATTTGGACTCAGAATTTCATGAGGAATCAGATAGAAATATTTCCGCACCAAATTTACCTCAGACAATTGGGTAGATAGCGAAGGTTTTAGTCACCGATAAAAGAGTATGTATGAAGGGTCGGATGACACGGAATTGGACATTTTTCGAATTTTAGCTGTAACGAAATGTTTATTTTTGACGTTTTTATAGCTTAAATGAAAGCCTGGAATAGTGGCTACATATTAGGATATAAAACGTATGAACTTGTAAAAAAAGTCAGAAATTACCAATCAAACCAATAAAGGAGAAACCCAAAAATAATGGATTTTAAACAAAAAACAGGTTACAGGTAGTGTTTTGGTCTGCAACTCAGCCGGGTTGTTCTTCAACCGTGCGTTGATGGTGTTATTGAATAGTCAAGAGCCTGAGCATTATTTTGATACCAAAATTGTATAAAGGACACAAAAAATTGAGTAAAAAAATAGGTGTGCACCGACTGGGAATCGAGCCTGAGAGCAGGGTGGCCATATATATTTTTGGGAAAGGGGGCATGCGATCACAAAAAGGGCATCATGAATATTTCTACTACGCAACACTTAAGCTAGTTCAACATGCAAAAAAATCGCACAAAAACTATACTTTCAGGATTTTTTTTATTTCTCTAGAGCAAAACAATCGGGACATATAACATCAAAACTAACTCATTCAAACCATTCATATTTCTCGCTGGATTTTGCTTTTTTCAGAAGATCTTTCTTAGAGAGGAAGTAGTCGAAAACGAAAAGTAGTCGAAATCGCTCGTTTGGCCATGCTGAAAATATTCAATTATTGAAAGACTGGTTATCAAATCCATTCGCGAAACACAACAAGAAAAAAGAAAACAACAAAAAGTGGCAAACACAACAAGTAAAGCATTCCGTTCATGTAGAATTTTTACTCGATTTTGCAATTATCTGCCCTCTTTTTGTCAAATAAAAAACGGCGAAAATTTCAAAAAGAGGGCATTTGCCCTTCAAAAAGGGCATTATGGCCACCCGGCCAGAGAGTTCAAAACATTGGTGTAGACATGTTTCCTCGACAATGAAACTTTTTTCATTGTCGAGGAAACTTTTCCAAATTTTGAAGCTTGGTCCCCCAGTAGTTAACTAGCAAGATTCCTCCCACTGATGGATTTACGACCCTCCTGACAACTACATAGAAACCCCTGATCGTAAATCAATCAGTGGGAGGAATCTTACTGGTTAACTACTTCCCACTGTTGATTTTTTTCAATTTTTCGAATTTTTACGCATTAAGGTTCAGGGTAGGCCAGCGCATGTTAGCACGGACTCAAACGTGTGGTTTAAACATATTTTGCAAAAAAATCAACAGGGGGACCAAGGCATGAAAAAAGTTTCATTTTTGAGGAAACATCTATGCACCCAAATATTCGCTCTTGGATGTGCACCCACTGTAAATTCTGTAAACTAAACCTGCTTTTGCATACCAGTGAAAATGGAAAAATTTTAAGATCCCAACAAAAATTCAGTGTGTTGGTTAGATCCAGGTTTGTTGAGTGGAAAGCTTTCCGGGAAACTTTCCGGCCAAAAAAACGCGGTAAGTTTTCCAGAAAAATGAAAATAAATTAAAATTAACTGTATGTTAATAACTGTTGAATTTCTCGTATAATTTACGGTAAAGTAAGGCATACGGCTCGCCTTAAAGTGCGATACAAACACGAGCCATGTGGTTTGCGAGCCACTCGCATTGCATCCATAATGGTTGAGCTCGCGAAAAATAGTGTGAGTTGAAATAAAGTCTGAATCTTGTTTATTCTATTCATTTTTCCTAATTTTGACTGATTTTTTTATGAGCTATTAAGACTCTATTCATTTTCTTTATCTTTGACAAAAAACCACGGTTCAAGTTATTAAGAACTTCACGCTTTGCCAATAGCATATTTGTTGGGGTTTTATGCCCTGCTGTGTGAAGTGTTAGCCCCAACCCCAATTCCACTGGATAATCCAAGCACCAACCAAACCAAGTAGTCGTCCATTTGGTGCTAAACGTTTTTCATGTTTGAAAACCTGATTTCTAAACTAGTTCAAGCATCCTAAACATGATTTGACAGCTGTAAAATGCTGTTTTGAAGGGTATTAAAGGGGCATGCTCACCTGTTCAAAGTTGCTACCCACGAATTCAAAAAATTCTCCTAATCATTAATTTTCTGTACGGATTTTTGAACTTGGTTTCCAGCAAAACTATACCTGAAATTGAATTTTAGGCCTTTTTTTGTTAAAAAACCAAACTGAAAAATCCGTACAGAACTTCAATGACCAGGGATATTTTACTAGAGGAATATTGTGACCCTTCAAAATTCACAAGTTATCATATGACAAGTGTTCGAAATCCGAAATTTTGGATTCTGGAGGTGGATACCCATTTAGGGGAGGTACTACGGGATTCCCCTACCCACTTTTAGGCTTAATGGTCTTACAAAAACTAGCTTATGACTGTTACTCCCGAAAAAAATGTCTGCTCTGTATATGTAATTTCAAAAATTTGGAGAGGGAATTTATCGCCACCCGATCACATGAGTATGAGACCAAATTATCGGGGGGGATGTTGGTGCTCGGACGTCACCAATTGACCTAATGCCAGCTTTTTAAATTAATTAAATTAAAAACTGAGACCATGTTTCATCCGTGGCCGCTGAGACTCGTACAAAATGCGCGAGCCAAAGCATCCTTTTATTATTAGGAGCCAAATGGTTCGCGATTCAAACGGCTCGTATTGTTCAGGCCCGTGTTCGGCTCGCCTTTATTGCTGCAACCCATATGGCTTGCTAGGGCTAGCGATTTTTGGTCTTTAGCTCACCCAAGTGGACAACACTGCTCAAGAAATGTGTTTTGAAAAAGCTTTTTAATATTTTGTATTGGCGTTTTTTGCACCATTAAATTTTTGAAAACTTTATTTTCTCAATTGTAGCATTCAGATTTGATTAACTTCTTCCATATTATTTTTTATTTTCTTTGAATTTTTAGCCAACCAAAGCACCAATCCTAAAAATGGCTGACCAAAAGTTGTTGAAAGAAGTGCAAATAAAGACTGGTGTTGTGAAACGTGAGTTGGCTCAAATGGTTTTTTGTCAGTAAATTTTACAAGTTTTTCTCGCCAAATGGGGATCGATTTTTCATAGTATTATTGAAACTCAACAGCCTCAACAACATTTCGCCCCCATTTTTTGCAGCCTTTAGAAAATTAATTAATTGATCTAGTGCTTTTTTTAATATTTTTTGCAAAAATTTCTTCACTTCACTGTTGTTTTGAAATTTCAAGGGGTGTTTGATAAAAAAAAACACTCTGCAACTTCGCGAGATTGGTCTGAATTAATAGCCAAACATGCGACTTTTAATCAAAAGACCTCAAAAACATGAAATAAAGGCATTTTGCCTTGGCCCTTGCCATTTTTCAATACTTCATTTCAAATTTGGCTATGAGCACGAGATCTCAACGAATTTGATTGAAGGTCGCATATTGGCTATCCAATAAGACTGAACTCTGCTGGCGAGTGAAAAACAATCTCTCCAGGTTTGTTTGTTAGATTTTTTATGTCCTCTCACTCGGAAATGCACATAACTTGTTCTTTTTATAAACAATCTTTCTAGTTGGTGTCATTTGGTAGCTCAAAAACAGGTACCTTGAGCTATTCATGAAGTAGATATTTTTTAAAGATAAAGACAAAATTGAGCTTGTCCGCACTTCCTGGAGACGCACTCGAATCTGTGGTGCTGATTCGAGTACGCCTCCAGAGTGGGTCCGTTTGATTTTATCGATGTTTTTTTTAATTTGCTTTTTCAATGGCTCATTTTATAGCTCTGTTTCTTAGCTGCAAAATGGCTCCAACTACATATTATTTCCATACCTAGGTTATTTAGGTTATGTCAAAGAATACTACTATTACGAGAAAGAGGCGCAAAAGCAGCAGGAGAAAATTAGTGTGATGAAACAAGATGCGAATATGGACGAATACATGGTCAAAAAAGCAAATGAAGTGCTGCAAGAGACTAGAAACATGTTTGTTATCTGGAAAAAAACATATCAAAACAATTACAAAATTTATTAGGTTGCCTATAACCAGTGCCAACGCCAAAAAAGCTCTGAATGAGCTGAAGCAAGTGGTGGATGGCAATCGGGACGCTTTGAAAGAGACTGCTCAATTGGCTGCAGCTGAACAAGAAATGACTAATGCAGTTGCAGTGGTGGACGCTTGAATGGCTGCTATCTAATTGTTCTTAAGTGGTCTGAATTCACTTGAAGTATTATTATGATCTCTTTGGTTATTATTAGTGGTTTGGAGTGAGATTGATCACGATGTTCATCCAATAAAAATTGCTTTGAGTTTAAAAAATACGATTTCTTGGCTACTTTTACTCAGCATGCCGAAAAGATTCAAGAAGCATAATCATTGAAAAAATCAATTCGCATATGAAAAAAGTATTTATTAGATTTTTCAATTTTATCCACCTGTGTTTCTGCTTCGTCTCTGGACTGTTATATTTGTGTGTTTTAAAAAAATATCTTTGCACCAGGTCATCGTATTTCCTATATTTGGTGCCCCCTCTCCTTTTAATCAATGCCCCTTTGTAAGAAGTGCGAAAATAAACAGCTACCTCACCAAGATTTCGAAAGTAAGAGCATTTACTGGAAAGAAGTATATTTCAGGATAATTTTTACCAGAAGCATGTTTTTATTCAATGTTCATTGTACGTTTAGTGTTTGAGAAATTTGAGAAAAAATCAGATTCAGAATCCCGATAGAGAACCAATACAGTCCCAATGTAGAGTCCTGTATGGACAGACCTTTTTTGCAAGGACATTTGGGAACCATGGGTTAGCTTGACGGACGTCGTGCTGCATCACCATTTATCATGAAATTTTACAACAGAATAACAGGGAGCATTTGAAGAAAACGCCCCCCACTCAATTAAAGAAAACGCCCCAGAACTTTACCTTCGTCCCCCAAGCTGATTTTTTATCGATTTTTATGGGATTTTTTTTGCTTATTATTTTTTATAACATTTTTTTAGTAAAAAGGGTCACCATTTTGTTCCAATGCTAAAAAACATTAAAAATAAAAATTAAAAAAAATCAGCTTGGGGAAACAAGGCAAATTTCTGAGGGAGGGGGGGTGTTTTCTTTAATTGAGTGGGGGCTATTCTTTAATTTAGCCGAATAACAGTTCAATTGATGCACAAACAATAACAAAACTTGTGCGAATAATTCAATTTGTTTTATCAACTGATTCATTGCTCATAGTTTATTATTTGACGGCTGATTTAGCGATAAATTAGTATTTCACAGCACTATTTTAAGGATGTTCATTCCAGTTATCCGAGATTTGTGGTTTTTTATTTATTATGTTTTGAATTGCCTCTTTGGCTAAAAGACGTCAGCTGGAAGGTCGTTTCGAAAATGATCAGGCTGTCTGCTTCACTGCTCATTTCTGAGGTCATACCAAACTTTTTCACTTTGTCTCACACTATTTCATTCATTTATCGAAAACTTTAAAAAAAATTAGATTTATAGATAAAATGAGCACAAGAACAACTGCGAAGAATAAATCAAATTACCCCACTGTTGGGTCACCTCTACACCATACTGCACCAACCACAGGTCTGGACACTTTCCTAGAGATATGTACCCAGTTTGCCAGGAAGTACTTATTTCTGGATGTGAGCACTAGAGCAATTGTGTACCTCGTTTTCGTGATGGTGCTTTCTCTACTCGCTGAGTATGTTCCTCTGCCAATGGTATGTTTTTTTCCAAATTACACAGTTGATTTAATATACAAGGTGTCAAAAAAATTAGACCATGTCAAAATTAGACCACTTAAAATTTTTCCGATGTTGGGACAGTTGAAAAATATAGCCCTTGGTAGATATATTAGAGAAAAATAATGTATTTTTTTCGTCATCACCCTCTACACTTAAAGCTTTGAAGATTTACAAAATATTTCAAGGCAATTTCTCCAAGTTTCGGGCAATTTTATCCAACAAATTTTCCTAATCATCTTCAAATACGCGAGATCTCGAGATCACGGCCAAAATTTTATAAAGAATGATTAATAAGAGGAGACGTAGGCGCATTGCAGAAAGAAAACTGGGCTGAATATGACAAATCAACAAAAAAGATGCTTTTGAAGTTAAAAAAGTGGGACGGACAGCGGTCGAAAAGTGGGACGGACAGCGGTCCAGACACTATATAGAGATATTCCTACGGTCAATTACTGACAAGTGTAAATTTTCAATTTTAGGACTACTACCTCACCCAAAAGCACAATGTATTCAACAGATTTGGCACCAAGATTGGTTGGTTTTTGGACATGTTTGCTGTTGTGCCCTTTCATCTGGCTAACCTCCCATTGTCATCATGGCTCTAAGTCCAGGGCGCTGTATGATCTATCCAGAATGGGCGTGGCTAGTTTTCTCTGGTACTTCGCCACCAACACGTAAGCAACAATGCAAATTTTACCTACCTCCATATCCACACATATTCCAGGTTCATCCACGTTGAGCAAAGGACTGGAAAGTGCCATGGAGCTCTAAACTCTGAACGCTTCACTTGCTCTGTAGACGGTGGCAAGTGGATTCCAGGCTTTGACATTAGTGGTCACAGTTTCCTGCTCATCTATAGTATGCTTATTATATGTGAAGAGGTGAAATAACACTTTTTAAGATTTTGGTGATTGTAATTTTGGTAAATTTATTTTAGTGTTCATCTTTCCGAAACTGGCCTAGCGCTCCTAGACCTACTCCACAACATATTCCCAACCACGTTGAATATGAGAACTTTAAAGAGCTTACAAAGACGATAAGATACTTATTCCTGGGCCTCTTTGTTCTCCATCTTGTTTGGGTAAGTATCAGGTCATACGGAAAGTATTGACACAAAATTTCAAATCCTTGTATCTCGCTCATTTGTTAACATTTGTGGCAATCTTTTTTTTTGTAGCCTCTGAGTCTACTCTATGGGAAATAACTGAACTTTATTCAACAATAAACAAATCATTCAACAAAATAGGATCCTTCCGCATCAATAACTTTTTCCCATCTTTCTGGCAATTTTGCAATTCCTCTAGCAAAGAAATTCGCTGGCTTTGACTCAAGAACGCTTGCAAATCCGCTTTCACTTGTTCAACGTTGTTTCTCTCTGTGATAGTTTTGCATTGACAAGAACAGGTGAAAATCGAGGAGCCAAATCTGGAGAATAAGGCGGGTGCGGCAGAATCTCCCATCCAAGATCAGCGATCTTGTCCTTGTCAGTCGAATTTACAGTTGTTGAAAGACAGTTGTTGAATAAAGTTCAGTTATTTCCCATAGAGTAGACTCAGGGCTACAAACAAAAAGATTGCCACAAAATGTTAACAAATGAGCGAGATACAAGGATTTGAAATTTTGTGTCAATACTTTCCGTATGACCTGATAGCAATGTGTTTTAAATATTATTGTGTAGTTAGATACAGAGTGTGTCAAGAAATTTACCCACTTTTAAATGGTGATATCCTTTTTTTTCTTGGGCAATTTTCAAAATTCTGCAAACGCAGATCGACTTAATTTTTGATGACAATATTTTTGATATATAATGTCAAAAACACGATTTTCGCTTGGTCCCCCCTGTGGTATGGGCCATAGTCTCTGGTTGGCCTCTGGATAGGCTAGGCCCAAACCACAGGGGTGACCAATCAAAAACTAAGTCGATCTGGGTTTACAGAATTTCGAGAAAAACCCAAGAAAAAAATTATGACCATTTAAAAATGGGCAAATTTCTTGACACACCCTGTATTTACAAGGGTCACCATATTAACAAGGGAACCCATCTAACGGTACGAATCGTTTTGAAAATTCTGGCTACTCTTTCTTGTAGAACATAGTCGGTTAACTGTTTGGAGTTTTAATATTTTTTTGCCAAAAAACAGAAGTCGAATGACAGAAGTGGAATCTGGAAACTCGAGAAATGTCGACCAAAAGTTGCCTTCAACTATGCCCTAGAAAATAACGCAGTCAGAATTTTTGAATCGGTTAGTAAAGTTCCATCGATTACTTTGCAAGGAAAATGGACAGTCCAATAAAAGGGACGTTTAAAAATGATGTTTTGATTTTGTATAGATGTGAAATATATGCTCTTTGTTCGGGCTGCGTCGAATATTTGATATCCAGCACTTTTTCAAATCCGATCCAATATTTTTAATTACTTTTTGCTCCATATAAAAGCATTACCAAAAGTAGGGCTGACCAATGGGTATATATCCGGGTTTTTGGTTTCAGCAAATGGTTTTAATGTGTGTTCTTGCACTTTTCTTGTTTTAAGCGCCACTTTTTCTCTGTATGCTGGCGCTAGCAACGAATAAAAAATGTTACGGACATTTAAAGATTTTACCCGACTTTCGGGTAAATACCGACATACCCGAGATTTTACCCGAAAAGATTTTACACGGGTAATTGGTCAGCCCTAAGCAAAAGTCAACTAGGTTGAGTTATAAAAAACTTCTTCAATTTATTATACGTGATCAGAAAGTATTTAAGCCGATTTTTCAGGATTTTCAATTGATTGTGACTGCTCTATTCTATCATACCGCATTACACAAGCTCCTAGGGGCTATTATAGCTGTGCTTTGTTGGTTTCTGACCTATAGAGTTTGGTATGTCGAAAGAAAGTTTATAAAAAAGCTATTACTACTTTTAAATTTGCAGGTATCCCGTTGCCTTTCCCTTCTCACCAGTCCGCCGACATGAAAAAGTCTTTTAAAAAGTAACTATAGTATATATAACTTTTTATTATGCCTTGCTTGCCTAGATTCTGGTCTTATAAATAAATAATGTATGGCAATTAAATCCAGTTTTATTTTCCACACCAACATCACAAAGTTCAACAATTTTCGTAGATTGATTCCACCGTTTTTAACATTGTAATAATATATATTTTCGCAAAAACATCAATAATAAAAAGAATGTACCGTATTCTTCTCTAATCATATCCTTTCCTAAAACTGACATAAGTACCTAATAAGTATTTTTCTAAATATCGTTTTAGAACCATGTTTTATTGACAACACAGTAGGGTCAACAAAACTTTTACAGAAAAAAATTCGGATCAAGAACATCAATACAAGCATTGCAAAATTCCTTCAAATAATGCTCAAAAATTGATGCACCGCTTTTCAAAACAAAAAATCCGGTACTGGAATAAATTTAAATCTTCATGATGAGACACACAAAAGCGAACATGCAAGGTTTCTAGTTTTGGAGCATTTTTCGAGGAAATTTTCCAATTCTGATATTGATGTTCCCAGTCCAACTTTCAATTTCACACAAGTTTTATTCGTATCGCGGCACTGGGTCAACAAAATATAGCTCTAAAACGATATCTATAAAAAACACATATTAGGTAGATGTTGTCACTCTTGGGAAGTGAAACTGTGAGCACGGTATTTTAAAGTTTACGAAGCCAACTGTTTCGCGCCATTTTACTGTATTTAACTATTTTCACAGTTTACTGTATTTAACTATTTTTGACAGTTTACTGTATTTAACTATTTTTGACAGTTTACTGTATTTAACTATTTTTGACAGTTTACTGTATTTAACTATTTTGACAGTTTACTGTATTTAACTATTTTTGACAATTTACTGTATTTAACTATTTTTGACAGTTTACTGTATTTAACTATTTTTACAGTTTACTGTATTTAACTATTTTTACAGTTTACTGTACCATGTGACCGAAAAGTTCCCGGACAAAGTTTAAAGCCAATTTTTTCAGTAAAATAAGAACATAAATGCATTTTTTGGTATCATCCGAAAGCCCTTGTTCTCCTCTCTTGAATAGTGTATCGCTTGTTGTTTTATGTCAATAAATTCCATGCTTTAGAATGTCCGATCTGAGAGCAGGCATTGTGCGACGTTGGGAAGAAGGGAAGAAGCAAAGTGAGATCGCTTGATTTCGTGAAACAGCTGCTCTGTCTTCATTGCGGCCTGTTTCACGAAATCGCTTGATGGCATCCGAAACTGTTTGCTTTGGAGCATTCATATCACGAGCGATCTCACTTTGCTTCTTCCCTTCTTCCCAACGTCGCACAATGCCTGCTCTCAGATCGGACATTCTAAAGCATGGAATTTATTGACATAAAACAACAAGCGATACACTATTCAAGAGAGGAGAACAAGGGCTTTCTGATGATACCAAAAAAAGCATTTATGTTCTTATTTCACTGAAAAAATTGGCTTTAAACTTTGTCCGGGAACTTTTCGGTCACATGGCATTTAACTATTTTTACAGTTTACTGTTGTGAGCTTCTTGAAACAGTTAACTTAATGTTAACTATTCGCCGCCGTACTTTATCTAACAAGTCACTCCATCTGTAATAAGTCACTCCCCTCTACTTTGAGAGCCTATATCATATCCCAGAGCAACTACATTGCTAACTACATTCTTTAATTCCAGGAGCTCTTCGATTCCACTTTTTAGATCTCAATTGAGCACCAAAAACTTCAAAATTAACGCTATCTTTTTCGAATTTTGGAGAATTTGAAAAATAACTACGCGCATGGGCTATTAGAACAAAACGGTTTGATTTTTGCAGTTAATACCCTGCTTTAATGAATATATATAAATGAATAAATGAAAATTATATCTTCTCGGTATACAAATAGACAAGGTAAAGAAGTAGAAACCATTAGAATTGATTTTTTTCATTTTTAATCTATTTTGACTGATCCATAAATTTTTCGTAGGAAAAAGTAGGCTGCCTGAAATAAATAAATTAATTAAAAAATAAATAAAAATAAATTATTTACATAGAAGCCAATTGTCCCAGTAAGAATCCAGAATGTTAGAGCGATCAAGAAACTGTACGTAAAGTACCTGCAAACACTTAATTGTATTGAAGTTGGCGCTGTGCAATAGAGAATGTAGCAAAATTAAAAGCGCTTTAAATTATAAAGAACAATTTGATTATGCAAAAATTTGGAAAAAATAAGCCCCTGAAGATGATTTTTTAAAGTTTCCCACAATAAACCTCTATAAAAATCATGTCCCAAAAATATATCCTTTTTTTAAATCTCGTGTAATTTTACGTTAAATAATACAAAAACACAAAATAAAACGGTCCCTCTGAGGAATGGTTTAGTTAAGGGTTAGCAAAAATGTCGATTTTTCGACTAATTCTCAGAAAAGTCCAGTTTTTTATTGGGTTTTACCTTGGTCTTCCCGTTTTTAAACCCCAAAGGTAAAAATGATAGAAAACGTGTTTTTAAGATCGGGAAAGACACTTTTGCCACTTTTCCGAAAATCGACAAAATCGACCGCCCATGTCAGGAATACTGGGCCCTAATAAAGAATTGTGGGCCACATTTTTTGCTTGGTCCCCCCTTATGTTTTTTTTTTCAAAATTTCTTTTTGGCGCCCATGTCAGGAATACTGTTTATCTTTCATTTTTCTCTAGTTTTAGTCGTCTAAAACGCTTTTTCAGCAAAAACATTTATTCACGGTTTATTCATATATTCATGGTTCACTTGAAAACAACAAACGTCATCTCACATAACAACCTACATGCTGGCTTATACAAAAAGTCATGGGAATGGATACAACCTGAGCACATAATATCCTCTTCTATATAGTTAATCTCTTTGGCATTTGCGTTTTTAACCCACTTTTAAGATTCATCTCAGGCAAGTTACCACCCGTTTTGTAGTCAGTGAGATGAGCTACAGAATGAGTGGTAACTAGCCTGAGAAAAGTAATTGAAAAGTGGGTTAAAAACGCAATGCCAAGAACACGATTTTGAATCAGAGGGGGTGGCTCTATTAGAGGACATACGGTATGCTCGGATTAATCTCTAGGTCTCGTGTAGCTCAACCCGTGATAAAAAAAAGTTTTGCCCGAAAAAGCCGAAAAATTGAGGTAACAAGGCCTTCTGCGAAGTTACAGAAAATGACTTCTTTTAAAACACAAGGAATTTGAAAATCAGTCTTAAGTGTAATTCTTCAATGTTTCAAATAAAAACTTACAAAAGTGTCGGAACAAAGCCAATGATGTTAGCTGGAAAAGTAATTCCAATTTTTTTCAACTCCAACAAAAAATACCTTGGAGTAGTAGTAAAACACAGAGTAGGCCATAACATACAAAGCCGAGCCGCCACTAATAGTGAATGATTTCCACCACCAACGGTAGTTCTAAATCAATTCAATCATGAAAATTCAAACTAAATACAACTGAAAGAAAACCTCAGCACACAACATGAAATAGGTGACTACAATGGCTATTTGAGAGCAAGAGATGTACAAAATGGAGAGCACAACGAACAGGAAGCCAAACAAATAGTAAAACTGGTTCTCCCAAATCGCCTCAAATTACATAACTTGTACCTATTTTTTGTAAAAGTTGGGCGACATACCGAGAAGATGAAGTATAATTCAATGAACACGGCACCTGGAAACAGTCCAGTTTAGTGCTAGAAGCTAGGCTTGGCATTTTGGGTCGGTGGGGAACAAATTCATCTTTACCCGCTCAATTAATCTTGAGCCCCCCGCTCTCCAGTCAATAAAATTCAGGGCCAAGGCAATTTTTTTCATTATCAGATCTTAAAAACAAGTTTTAAAAGCAATATATCTATACTTTTTAGTTACTTTTATGCAAAAAACTTATTGGCGAAAAATGGGAAAAAAGTTGCCTTGGTCTCCCAGCTAAATCACCTGCTTGAGGTCAAAGTTAGATGAGTGGGGTTAAAGTGCTCCACTGGAAATGGGGTCAAGATTTATTTTTTAAATTCTCTAGGATTTGGCAAAAAATCTTATGCGAAAATTTTTAGATTTCCAAAAGAATTTTACAAATTTTTTGTATCTTTTGGGATTTTTCGAGAAAGTTATCAAAAACACTATATTTTTGGGATCAACAGTAGGCCAGCGTGAGACAGATCAGGAATTTCAAAATTTTCAGAATTCCTAAAATGGGATTCCCATGGGATCGCCGTCCCGTAGCCTATGCTTAGTAGAATTAGTCTTGCTTTTAGTTGAGTGATAAATCTCACCAAAAGGCAGAATTCCAGCCAATAACATGCAAGGAAATGTCTTCAAATACCACGGCTGCTCAGGTACTTGTCTGGGGATCTGATTGGTGCGCACTGGATGGTTGTAAATTTGTTTTCGGAATCCAAAGTGGAAGCCTAAGAATACAAGCGGCAAATCCACTCCAAACCACAAACTCAGTAAAGCAATCATGGTGGTGAATGGAATCTAGAAATTGTAAAAAGTAAGAAAAAATTCAAAAAAAAAATTAATTTTCCACAAAAATTAAAAAAAGGCGAACTTACAGCTCCTGAAGAGTGCTTTCCAATCAAAAAGAAGTTCAAGAAGAAGCCCGTGCCCAAAATTAGTGCCGGAAACAGAAAGGCTGTCTAAAAATACGACATTGTCCAAAAATATTCAATTTAGACAATGGTTACCCTAAAAGCGGCTCTTTTGGGTTGATTGCCTCTGATGGTTTTGTAGAGTCTTCCGGAGTGGTATCCCGCAATCAGACCCATCAAACAGTACAGAAAGATACCCACAGAGGTCAATGACCCTCTGCTAGATGGGGACAACATGCCCAAACAAGCAAATGAAACTGTGACAGCCACCATGCCCAGCAGTTGGATTCCTGTCCCGACCAGATTGACTAGAAGCATACCATATCTTGGAGGTCTACAAAAGTAAATATTCACCGAAGCTCAATTAAAGTGTTTTGAAACAATAAAAAATAAAATATGCAGTCAGTTCTCCACAAAAGTTCGTTCCGGGTCCAACCACTTCTTACCTCGATTTTCGAAATTTTTCAGCAGTTCTGTTTTTTAACAGCCTGATTTTCCGGATCATTTTTTAGAATACTGAAATTTTTCTTCCTAAAAACGCGAAAATTCGATCAAACCAAAATCTTTGATTGTAAATTGGGTATACATCCAACTGGATACAAAAACTGACTGGATACACCGGCTAGATACATTGACAAGTGGATATACCGACTGGATACACAAAATAATCATTTGTGTGGAGTAAATCCAATGGTATCGTCATTATAAAATAGACGGTTACAAAATGGACGCTTTTCGAAATATAACGGTTTTTCAAATAGCGTATTTCAAAAATGACGGTTTTCAAAATACAAGGGTTTTCCAATTAGGGGATTTTAAAATAGCGGGTTTTTCAAATAGCGGGTTTTTCAAATAGCGGCTTTCAAATTAGCCGGTTGAAAAAATAGCCGCATTGAAATTAGCAGGTTTTCCCACTAAATCGGCATCTTTCTTTTCGATTCTTTTCAGCTTCACAGCCAGGGGTGCCATCGCAAAAAGTAAAAAAAGCGGCATTTTCGGTAAAAAAAAAAGCGGAAAAAGCGGCATTTTGGTTTGAAAAAAGCGGCGAAAAAGCGGCATTTTTTTAAACGTGTTTGAACCACTTAGAATTTAAGGAAATACATCGTACGTACCATTTATTCAGCATATCCATACTTTTCACCGGCTTTGGCCCTATCTAACAAGTTATTGTGGCCCAAGAAATACTCGTATGCGCTAACACAACAATATTTTCTACCTGAGTCTTGGCGTTGAATCGGTTAAAGTTGCCGAGAACGAATGCACCAAACGAAATGACTGTCTTGAACTTGATCACCATCTCCATATTGCCAAATACGTCTTGAAGAAATTGCGAGCCCTCATTGCAATTCTTGAAGTAAAGTGTAAGAGCCGGCCACAGTTGATAAATCCAACAAACTAGAGAGCAAAGCGTCAGCCATCGGACCTTTTTGTGCTTTGGTATCTTTTTAACCTCGAAAATCTAAAGGAAATAGTGAACGCATTAAAAACATAACCTAGAAAACTTCTGCTTCCTGGGCATACTCTACGAGAAGATCCATGCGCTGCCTAGATCCGTCGAAGTGTGTTGAAATCATAAGAGCAAATTCTTCCACAGTGGTTCCGCTGAATATCATTCTCTGTAGCACTTCTTGAACTGTTGTGAGCAATATGCGAAGAGCACCCAATTCCAATTAATTTGGCATTGATTTCTGAATGATTAGTTTCACAAGAAACTGACAAAAAAAAAGTTACCTCGCTTTAGTATTGCGAAAACGTTGTTGTTTCCACCACGATTGATACCACCAAAGTTTGAGTTAGTGTTATCGGCAGTAAAGGATACCATTCTCTTTTGATTAAGATTCACGCTCGCGAGGACAGATTTTACCATCTCCACTTGATCCACAGCCTTCTTACTAGTCATTTCGACTATTTGAAGCACTCGATTCTTGACGCCATCCTTTGATAAATACCTAGAAAAATATAATACGTGCATACATACAAGCAAACACACCTGACCACAAGATATTCCTGCTAGAATGTGGAGTTTCATCCAATCCGATCGAATAGTAGCCGGCTTTATTGATCCCTCATATCCGAGATGCTGAATGATTGATTTTTCACCTCTCTTGCCTAACGAAAGATGTTTGTTCCCGCAAGCGACGCATGTAAAGTACCCTTTACCGATGTCTGACGATATGATGTAGTCACCCTTGTACTTATCTGTCCAGTCCGGGTTGTATTTGCTCATCCCACCTTTGGCTTATCATGCGACTTCTTCCGCTTATTCGCATTTTCAGTGAACTCCTAAACAACAGAATGCAAAAAAATCCAGAAAAAATTAGAAAACCTCTTCCCCTGATGAGAGAACATCTGCTTCCAAATCATCAGAATGCTCTTCAAGATGAGCTTGCTCCGACGATTCTTTGTCCTTTGATGAATTTGTCCATATCTAAAACTAAATAATATAATGTTTCTTAGAAAACATGAAGTGGTTAAAAATTTTCAACAAAATGTTTATGTGCGAGCTTAATTTAGAGAAAAAGCGGCAAAGCGGCAAATATTATCGAAAAGGGATAATGCCGCTTAAGCGGCATCTTAAAAATTTAAGCGGCAAAAAAGTCAAAAAAGCGGCAAATGCCGCTTAAAAGCGGTATTATGGCACCCCTGTTCACAGCCCTCCTTATTACAGGCTCATCAATCTTCCAGTCCAGGATAATGCCCGACTACGCCGAAATAACTGATGTAGGTACAAGCGACTCGGATGATGGCATACCAACTCGTCTCTTATGGAAACAGGATCCCAGGCCAGAGTCTATCGAGATGTTGCAAGCTGTCGCTGGTATCGGCCCTCACTTTCAAGCAATTTACAAAGGTTAGCTTTTTGTATAAGCTTCAAGGCCTTGGTGAAATTATTTCAGGATTAGTATTTCAGTACTACTACCAAAGCAAGAGGGATATTGTTTACAAATGTGCTCTTCAATCAACACATGGATGCAGGATGAGATTGGCTATGCGAGTCAATCTCAATCTCGAGCGCTATTTACAGAAGACTGACTGTGAACATAACCACTCGGGTGATGCTTTGGATTTGGAAGTGCGTTTCATAACCCATCACGGTACTTATACGGTTCCCCCCCCCATATCGGAATTTTTTCAAAAACAGGTTTTAACCATTTAAGCACCTTACACGCTAAAACATTTTAACCACTTTCCATCAAAAATTTTGACTTTTTACTTCTTACTTCGCTTGCCTTCGGCAGGCAACCATTAATAGGAAGCCTCTTTCAGGTACATGGTCCGGGCCAAGGGCTGACCCTTTATATATCAAGAAATATATCAAGGAAATTTAACCAATAAAAACCACTGAAAATATAAATGTAAAAATGCTTATAAAAAATTCAGCGGCAGTTAAATTATTTGCATGTTGTTCCAAGCCCTAACAAAAGAACAAAATTTCACGATAGTGGCAGCAATGTAGTATTTTGCCCAGCCTTGCAATGTTAATTTTAATCTTTTATACTCATTCTCCATTGCAAGCAGGCAGCTCTTTTTCAAGAGATATAGATATATATTTGAAGATATATATTTCTTGATATAAAGGCCAGCCCTTGGCCTGACCATAATTTCAAAGGGGCTCTTATTGAAGTAGGTTGCCTGCCGAAGGCATGCAGGTAGAAAATCTAAAAGTCAAAATTTTGATGGAAAGTGGTTTGAAAACAAGTTTTTATCGGTTTTAGCGTGTAAGAATTGCTTAGAAATGGTTAAAACCTGTTTTTGAAAAATTCCGATATGGGGAACCGTATAAGTACCCCATCACTTATCATTTGTAGAGAGAGATATTTTCGTAAGTTTTTGACGACAGTTGGCGACAACTGGCTCAACTCTTTAGAACCTGCTGGCTTTTTTATGCGAGAGTGTGGTTGGACATTTTTAGCTGATTATAGTTGCAAATTCTAAGAAGGTGAAAGATTTTTTTGGTTTGTCGCTGATATCATCATTCGACTTATGTTTTCAGGTTCTGGACGACCACGAAGCTGGATCCCAAGACCGCCAAGAAATTCTCAGTGCTTGGAGAGGTCAAGAAGAAAATAGAGGAAATGAGAGACATGAAGATGCCCAGCCAGTTGCTGAAGTGCCTCAAGAAAAAAAGGACGACGAGAATGCGCCGAGTCTCAATTCCTTAAGTTTCGGTGATTTATCATCCTGCACCTAAGCAGAGGCCATGTATGAAAAAGTGTATCCAGTCGGTTAGCAGTCGTTAAATTGAGCGTCGATTGTAGAACATTTTTGGGAAGTTTAATAAATATAACTCACCTAAAAACATCTCCATGGACCAATTTCCAGCCAGTTTCTTCGAGTGTATCCTCTATATCTTCATCTCTGTTGTACTGAGCTATATCACGTCTAACAGTTCTGATAATAATGACGCTGAGGAATCCTACAAGTTATAATTAAAAAGGGGATGCTCAATCAAAAATTTACCAGTTAAGCAAATGACCACGACTAAGGAGTTCAGGATGGAAAACCAGTGGATTTGCACATCTTTAAAGAAAAAAATTTGTTTGCTTTCAAGATTGCTAGACTTTTTATGCTTACTATGTGCTACATAAAGAAAGTTTCAAAACAAACCTTTCATATTCAAGTAAGTATCCCAGCGACTAAATTAAATAATTATAACAAACTATTCATTTTTTGTAAGTGACGCTCGATTTAACATAATGTTTTAGGCGGTCCCCCCAATTATGTTAAATCGAGCGTCGACTGCATACTCATACATTTATGACTTTGAATAATATCATATTTTTTATAACAAAAGATCTATCGTCATTTCATTCGAACCTTCAAAAATCAGTAAAATTTGATGCCGATTTCGAGATCTTTGGGTGCCTAACTTAAAAAGTGTAATAAACAGCGGTTTAAAATATTTATTCTGGGATTGACCAGATTGTTTATTTTTCGATTCCGCAAAAAGTGGAAAAATTAAAGGCGGATCTCGAGATTAATCAAAATTCAAAAAGCAGAATTGGTGGATCTTTCAGCAGTTAAAAAACGCAAAACACACATCTGCAAAATTTTTAGTGCTTGAAATAAAAGTGAAATTTGGGGCTGGTGTCTGATTACAGGCTGGTGATACGTGGCTAATTAGATGAAATACGGCATTTTAGAAAAAATATGGTAGTTTATTCGACAACTGTTACTTTGACAACTGTTAATCGTACAGCTAGCTAGTTAACTATGTTCATCATAGTTAATTGTGAGTATCTGTTAATTGTGTTTTGTGATGCTCAATGCTTATCATTGAAGATTGTGAAAACTTAAAGTTAACTGTTACTTTGACAACTGTTAATCGTACAGCTAGCTAGTTAACTATGTTCATCATAGTTAATTGTGGGTATCTGTTAATTGTGTTTTGTGATGCTCAATGCTTATCATTGAAGATTGTGAAAACTTGAAATTAACTGTTACTTTGACAACTGTTAATCGTACAGCTAGCTAGTTAACTATGTTCATCATAGTTAATTGTGAGTATCTGTTAATTGTGTTTTGTGATGCTCAATGCTTATCATTGAAGATTGTGAAAACTTAAAGTTAACTGTTACTTTGACAACTGTTAATCGTACAGCTAGCTAGTTAACTATGTTCATCATAGTTAATTGTGGGTATCTGTTAATTGTGTTTTGTGATGCTCAATGCTTATCATTGAAGATTGTGAAAACTTAAAGTTAACTGTTACTTTGACAACTGTTAATCGTACAGCTAGCTAGTTAACTATGTTCATCATAGTTAATTGTGGGTATCTGTTAATTGTGTTTTGTGATGCTCAATGCTTATCATTGAAGATTGTGAAAACTTAAAGTTAACTGTTACTTTGACAACTGTTAATCGTACAGCTAGCTAATTAACTATGTTCATCATAGTTAATTGTGGGTATCTGTTAATTGTGTTTTGTGATGCTCAATGCTTATCATTGAAGATTGTGAAAACTTAAAGTTAACTGTTACTTTGACAACTGTTAATCGTACAGCTAGCTAGTTAACTATGTTCATCATAGTTAATTGTGGGTATCTGTTAATTGTGTTTTGTGATGCTCAATGCTTATCATTGAAGATTGTGAAAACTTAAAGTTAACTGTTACTTTGACAACTGTTAATCGTACAGCTAGCTAGTTAACTATGTTCATCATAGTTAATTGTGGGTATCTGTTAATTGTGTTTTGTGATGCTCAATGCTTATCATTGAAGATTGTGAAAACTTAAAGTTAACTGTTACTTTGACAACTGTTAATCGTACAGCTAGCTAGTTAACTATGTTCATCATAGTTAATTGTGGGTATCTGTTAATTGTGTTTTGTGATGCTCAATGCTTATCATTGAAGATTGTGAAAACTTAAAGTTAACTGTTACTTTGACAACTGTTAATCGTACAGCTAGCTAATTAACTATGTTCATCATAGTTAATTGTGGGTATCTGTTAATTGTGTTTTGTGATGCTCAATGCTTATCATTGAAGATTGTGAAAACTTAAAGTTAACTGTTACTTTGACAACTGTTAATCGTACAGCTAGCTAGTTAACTATGTTCATCATAGTTAATTGTGGGTATCTGTTAATTGTGTTTTGTGATGCTCAATGCTTATCATTGAAGATTGTGAAAACTTAAAGTTAACTGTTACTTTGACAACTGTTAATCGTACAGCTAGCTAGTTAACTATGTTCATCATAGTTAATTGTGGGTATCTGTTAATTGTGTTTTGTGATGCTCAATGCTTATCATTGAAGATTGTGAAAACTTAAAGTTAACTGTTACTTTGACAACTGTTAATCGTACAGCTAGCTAGTTAACTATGTTCATCATAGTTAATTGTGGGTATCTGTTAATTGTGTTTTGTGATGCTCAATGCTTATCATTGAAGATTGTGAAAACTTAAAGTTAACTGTTACTTTGACAACTGTTAATCGTACAGCTAGCTAGTTAACTATGTTCATCATAGTTAATTGTGGGTATCTGTTAATTGTGTTTTGTGATGCTCAATGCTTATCATTGAAGATTGTGAAAACTTAAAGTTAACTGTTACTTTGACAACTGTTAATCGTACAGCTAGCTAATTAACTATGTTCATCATAGTTAATTGTGGGTATCTGTTAATTGTGTTTTGTGATGCTCAATGCTTATCATTGAAGATTGTGAAAACTTAAAGTTAACTGTTACTTTGACAACTGTTAATCGTACAGCTAGCTAATTAACTATGTTCATCATAGTTAATTGTGGGTATCTGTTAATTGTGTTTTGTGATGCTCAATGCTTATCATTGAAGATTGTGAAAACTTAAAGTTAACTGTTACTTTGACAACTGTTAATCGTACAGCTAGCTAGTTAACTATGTTCATCATAGTTAATTGTGGGTATCTGTTAATTGTGTTTTGTGATGCTCAATGCTTATCATTGAAGATTGTGAAAACTTAAAGTTAACTGTTACTTTGACAACTGTTAATCGTACAGCTAGCTAGTTAACTATGTTCATCATAGTTAATTGTGGGTATCTGTTAATTGTGTTTTGTGATGCTCAATGCTTATCATTGAAGATTGTGAAAACTTAAAGTTAACTGTTACTTTGACAACTGTTAATCGTACAGCTAGCTAGTTAACTATGTTCATCATAGTTAATTGTGAGTATCTGTTAATTGTGTTTTGTGATGCTCAATGCTTATCATTGAAGATTGTGAAAACTTAAAGTTAACTGTTACTTTGACAACTGTTAATCGTACAGCTAGCTAGTTAACTATGTTCATCATAGTTAATTGTGGGTATCTGTTAATTGTGTTTTGTGATGCTCAATGCTTATCATTGAAGATTGTGAAAACTTAAAGTTAACTGTTACTTTGACAACTGTTAATCGTACAGCTAGCTAGTTAACTATGTTCATCATAGTTAATTGTGGGTATCTGTTAATTGTGTTTTGTGATGCTCAATGCTTATCATTGAAGATTGTGAAAACTTAAAGTTAACTGTTACTTTGACAACTGTTAATCGTACAGCTAGCTAGTTAACTATGTTCATCATAGTTAATTGTGGGTATCTGTTAATTGTGTTTTGTGATGCTCAATGCTTATCATTGAAGATTGTGAAAACTTAAAGTTAACTGTTACTTTGACAACTGTTAATCGTACAGCTAGCTAGTTAACTATGTTCATCATAGTTAATTGTGGGTATCTGTTAATTGTGTTTTGTGATGCTCAATGCTTATCATTGAAGATTGTGAAAACTTAAAGTTAACTGTCACATAAAATCTTAACTAACCTAGCCCATGGAATCTCACTCTCCTCCCAGCGTACACTATAAGTCCACATTATTTCGTTAGATCCATCCACCAATTGTTGTGGTGTGTCTGAGTGCTCTATAGAGCAGCTCTAAAAAACCAACACTCACAACATAGCTTATCTTCAAAAATTACTAGAATATATAACCTTTTCACCTTGCTTCATGGAGTATTTAGATTGGTCAATTGATTTAGGGTGAACTTCAAACCCAACTACTCTGTAGACACCAGCTAAAAATAGGCTATTATAGTTTCTAAACAAAAAATAATAAAAAGCTAATCATTACGCGTTGGCTCGTGGAACTTCAAATTAATCTCCAGATGGTTGTTCAAGAAAGTTTTTCCCGAATCATCAGTCCATCCTAATTTGTATCCGTGATCAAAGAAAACTTCTTGTGATTCTGGAATCACGTAACGAGTGGCACAGGGCAGATTGTCCACCAGCAAATGTACATGATAGTCTTCAGCAATCCGCTGTCTCAACAGCTCTGACTCAGACTTGTCGATTGTCACTGAAATAAGGTTTTTTAAATTGTAAAAATTCTTTTTGTATGACATAACAAAACTCATAATTCAACTTACGATTATAAAAAAATTAAAAATTGCTTATGTTTATTTAATCCTTATCCTTTATCCCGAGCCAACCCAAATATAACAAGGTACCTGGGTACCCTAAAATAACCTAAAAATATTGAATTTGAACAAAACTTTTGTTAGCTGGGTCCTACCGAATAAAGGGACTCTTGTGCGCATACATGATTTATACCGTCGAAAAAGGGGATTGGCTTGTTTATATAAAAAGAATCCGCAAAATTGGGTGGAGTCGGGATAAACGATAAAAATCAATGATTTTGTAGAATTATTAATAAATGCAAAAACACCTAATTTTAACCTTAAAACCCTAGAAATTCTGGCACTTGTGGGGGCACCTTTTTTAGTTAACTGTGAATAGTGTTTGGACGTCTCCTAAGTAATTTTTATACGCTATAAACGATTAAAAAAAGTTTTTTCCAATGTTTTCCGTACTAAAAAGTTAGGTTTTCAAAAAAAATTAGTTACCAAAGGTTGACTGATTGCCTTGGTCACCCAAGATAATTAAACTATAAAGGGTACCTGTATATCCTTAAAATTAGCAAAAATATGGGTTTTGAATATAGTTTTTTTAGCTGGGGCCAACCGCATAAAGAAACTCTGGTACGCATGTTTTTTTCATGCATCCATATCTGAGGTATGTGGGTGTGCGCATCTCAACCCCAAGCCACCAAGCCGAAGGGGGCGCAGGGGGCTTGAGAGTTTGGAATACGCACACTCCCTTACCTTAGACATGATTCCGAGAAGTACTCTTGATCATAAAAGGCGTTAAAGACTCTTTTTGCCCAGCTCCAGTGATCAAAACGTGATAGGATACCTTAATATGAGATATTTTACCTTGGGAGGACCAAGGCAATTGATCAACCTTTGGTAACTAAAATTTTTTTGAAAACCCATCGTTTTTTCGGAAAACATTGGAAAACAACTTTTTAATCGTTTTTAGCGTAAAAAAATTACTCAGGAGACATCTAAACACTACTCACAGTTAACCAAAAAAGACAACCACACCCCCATAATTGAACAATTTCCAAAATTCTAATTTTTTTGCTTAGGATTTAGTGATGAAGCTAATAACTATACCTTTAGCATTTCCAGAAGCTGTGCATAATGTATGACAAGAAGCATCTTTTTTCATGAACACCTAAGCAGAAGTGGTTACTATTGCTACTTGAAAATATATTACACAGTACCAAAAAAACATTTTGAGTATAGAAACAAAAAATTCACTAACACTATTAGAAAACCCTAAATCAATGTTTACCTCATAAGGTGTGTTTACAATTCTGTCTCCCCTCATCACTTCACCCAAGTTTTCCGATTTGTAGTGCAGTTCGCCTCCTTCCGGTTTGCAAAAGGGCAAGGCATAATACTCATAGGGAACTACTGTCTTAAATATTAAATGAAGAATAGAAATAACAAAATAAAGATAATCTCACCTTTACACTCGTCAATTTTATGGCCTAAAATATAGTTCATTGCAAACCACCGCTTTTTAAAACTAGCTTCAAAAACGGCCTACCTTGACTTCAATCATCTCGTTCAGTTTGAACTCTTTCGGCGCAACACCCGGCACATAGAAACCAACGCTATTTAGGGGTACTAGAGACAAGAATATGCAAATAAACAAGCATTTTCGGCTGGTTTGGCCAGGAGATGGTAGCGTTAGATAGTGCATTTATCAAGATAATTAAGCTTGTCTCAAGATCATAGAAACATCTAAAAATCATAAAATCAACGTAGGCTACCGTATGTATTCTAGTAGGGGGCTGCCAACTCTACTAATTAATCGTTAGTCTACTGATTTTCGAGGTGCATTTTTTCGTTGATTACTGCATCTACTGATTTTGTTATATTTTAGTTGGCAACCTTGTTTTATCTTTTTAAAGAGACATTGCAGTCATAATTAACATTTTAATATTCTTGTTCCCCCGAGCAGATTTGCCAATTCTTTCTTTCTCATGCGCATGATGATCACTGGTTTACTCGTAACCGGAGCATCTTTCTTGAAGTAGTGAATTTGTCGTTTTGTCATCCTCGCTTCCATCAGTCGCATTGATAAATCTATCAGAAGCATTGAAGGACTTCGCGAATAGTCTAATCCGAGCAACCTGAACAAGTCAAAACAACAACCAAAAACTGGTAACTACGAATGACTGTAAAATAGGTTGACTGTGAAATAGTTAAGCTAATAACTATCAAAAAAATTATTCACTGACGTTTTTGATTTATGCCTTACAATTGAAGCAAACGTAAATGGCCCGCACGTGTAATTCCACAACAAAACCCAACCAACAACAAGACAAATCAATCCAACATGCATCTTTAAAACTTGCATTCTGGCAAACAATTCTGGCATACCGTTACTATACTATATTTTCCAGCAAACACAAAATAGACCAGTTTAAACAGGAAATTATTTTATTTTTTTAAATAGCAGCAATTCTATTAAAATCAATTATTCACATATTCTGGGATTTTTTCAGAACATTTTTTATAATAAAATAAGGTGTTTTGAAAAAAAAGTTTAAGTACATTTTTGTAAAAAAGCCAAATGTTAACAGCTTATGAATAGTAAAGAACACCTTCTTCTTATCTTTGCAATCACACAGGGGAGGGGGTCATTTAATTTTCTAGTTTTAGTTTGTTAAAGACTATACTGCAGTGCTTTACTGCTAGAATTATTTCTTTTAACGTGTTTTTATATACTTTAGCTTCTACGCAAGATTGCCGCTCCACAGTTGTTTCCAAGTGTTTTTCTGAGCTGTTTGAGACCAGCCAATAATATTTCTTTCTTTAAAGGATTCGTTTCTAAGAGAATGGGCAGGTAATTTTTTTATTGTTTTAGTTTCGCAATATAGTTGACTGCATACAGTTGACTTGATAACGATGCATTTTCAACACCAGAGAATATGTTTTTTCAATAAATCTCTCAGTAATTTTTAGCAAACTAGCATCGTTTTGAACACTGAAAAGGGGATGAGATCCCAAAAAGATGCAAATTATTTCAAAAGATGGAAATCGGCTACCATGTTTGACCTAGCGTTTTAAGTAAAAGTCAACGGATATGCAGCGTTGATTTTTTGACGATCTTTAGCCCAATACCCAGCTTACTTGTAGCTTACTATCTTAGCTACAATTTCAGTAGTAATTTCACCTAAGAATCGTAGGCTCAGGTCAGGGCTCCCAAACGCCCTTTATTTAAAAGGACTCAAATCTTTCAAAAACTTTATTTTCAGTACTGAAAACCAAATAAGCACTAGATAAAATGCCACTTTTTGACCAAAAGTCCGTTGTTTTTAAAATTTGAGCTAAGAGCTCTGCCTAAGATCCATTACGAAGAACCAGTGCAAAAATTGTAAAAAGTAAAAATTATAAGGAAAAATGTATATTTTCAGTAAATCCACTACCACCAGTTTCGTCACAAGGCCGCCCATTGTCGTCCAACCTAGCGCAGCTCACACAGCCACTGTAAATATTGCACCTGCTTAAGTTTACGAATTTAGAGTATTTTTAATACTTTAGGTTATTTTCTTGCACGGATTGGGTATTGATCAAAACACTTATTTTTTCTATATAATATACAATTTCTAAATATAGGTGATCAAGGAGATGGTTGGGCTCAAATTCTAAAGCAGGATCTAGACCTTAATTATGTCAAATATGTTGTGCCCAATGCGTAAGTTTTGGACCTATCCAACAAAATGGGGGTTGCCTTGATCCCCCTGTTGAATTTGTTTGTTGCTTTTTAAACTTAGGCTTATGTAGGTCAGCGTATGTTAGGACAGACTCAAACATGAGTTAAGATATGTTTCAGTCCGTCCTAATATACGCCCTTGCCTAAGCCTAAAATGTAACAAAAAACAACAGGGGGACCAAAACAACCACCTCCCTCCCCCTCCCTTTGTTGGATAGGACCTGAGTTTTTGTCAGAACAACTTATTTAGTTCAAAACAACGATTACATTCTTGTAAAAGTTCATTTTAGAGCAGATCGGCGAGTCACCCTCAACTTTGGAGCAGTTATGCCCTCGTGGTATGATCTGTTCGGACTGACTGAAACTTCTAGAGAAGATGATGAAGGCATCGAAGCTGCCAAAAATTATGTGCACTCACTGATAGATGCCGAAATCGCTGCTGGATTGCCTTCTAACAGAATTGTTCTAGGTATCTGATTTTTAAATCATATATTATATTTGCGTTATTATTTTTTGACCAATTTTTTTGCAAATTACTCTGTGGCAACTTACCTATAAAGCCTGTAACTTATAGTTTATTTCAATTCGACTGGTAGCTTGCCTAAAGATTTACATAAAGCTGAGTTAAAGATTGGCTTGATTGCTGTTGAGTTGAGAGATTGCCAAAAAATGTCGGTATTGAGTTAAAGGGGCATGCCCACACTAATAAGAGGTGCTGCCGCCAATTTTTTTTCCTAATCATTGAAGCTCTGCACGCATTTTTCAACTTGGTTTCTAACAAAACCACCGTATTTCCTCTAATTGCCTTTTCTGATTCAAAATCATTGTGTTTGACCACTTTTTGATCACTTTACGCCCATTTTGTAGCCAGAAAGATGAGTTATTAAATGGTTGGTAACTTGCCTGAAAAGTGATCAAAGTGGGTCACAATGCCACACGATTTTGAATCACGTTAATTAGAGGAAATACGGCATACCTAAAATCAAATTCTAGGCCTTGTTTTGTTAGAAACCAAGTTAAATTATTAGGAAACCAATTTAAATTCCCGGGCACCACCTATTATAAGTGTGGGCATGCCCCTTTAAAGAACAAGAAATGATTTAACAATTGCAAACGCTTAAGAAATTCTGCGGTTAGGAAATTTAAAGTGCACCGACCAATTAAAGAAAAAACTGTAATCATTTTTTTAATTAAGGTGGATTTTCAATGGGAGCTGCTTTGGCCATTTACGCAGGTATTTCTAATGACTAGTCTTATTAGTCCAACACCACTTTTTCGCAGGCTTGACCTACAAGCAAAAGCTGGGCTGTGTTGTTAGTATGAGTGGCTTTCTGCTTCAAAGAACTAAATTTCCTGGGGTAAGTTCAAAAAAGTGAATTTGTTGAAAATTGACTTTTTGCAGGAACACAAAGTTAATCTCCACATTCCTATATTTCTGGGTCACGGAACACAAGATCCACTCGTTCCATTTGCTTTTGGACAAGCTACCAAACAAGCTTTAGATGGGTTCAATCCAAATGTGCAATTGAAAGGGTATCCTGGTCTGGGACACTCCAGGTATACTAAAGCACCAATATAAACTAATAAAGCTTTTATCTGCACTTTAATATTATTTTTAGTTCTCACCAAGAACATGTGGACATCACCAACTTTATCAAAACAAATGTGCCACCATCTGGCCAATGACTAGATAATAAAAGTAAACTGTAGAGAATTAGTTACATTATATTCCTGTGTATGGTTTGGTATATAGCAGCACACTCATATATCTATTTATTGCTATTCTTTTATGTGTTTGCAATGAACAAAGCGTTTGGTTGTGCTGCTTGTGTTTTTGCCAATAAACAACAAATAACCGACCCCCAAAAAGTTCTTTCTTGCCTAGGGTCCGACACTTTTTTTTAGCCCCATTTTTGAAATCTTCTGCCAGTTTGGCTGGTTTAGTCCGAAATACTGCAAGGATTACAATTTCGCCGGTAGTTTTTGTGAATGATAACAATTTTGGCGAAAAGACCGGCGCCTCTCGATATAACGGACACCTATTTACGAAAAAGGTGTCCGTTATATTGAGGGGCGCGCGTATTTTCGGCAAAACTATTGCGATTTTCAGAAACGATTGGTAAAATCAGAATCCTTGCAATGTTTGGATTAAACCAGCCAAAGACAACTGGCAAAAGATTTCAAAAACTGGGATAAAAAAATGTCGGACCCTAGGCGGGAACCACCTTTTTGTGGCTCCGTTATATCTACAGGCGACTGTATTACTGTTTAGGCAAAATTAAAAGTTTGTCAAACTAACTGTACGTAAATTGAAAAAGGAAACATTAGTTAGTTTTTTCGGTTTCTAGTTGAAGTGCGTTGTTTTCCCTTCTCTCTTTTAACACCTGTTTTCCCTTGAAGCAGCTTCTGTTGCATTTGCTGTCTTTGATTTCGGCTTCGTTTCTACTGTTTCTGCTCCATCTTGACGCCTTGTTCGGACAAATTGATATATCTGAAAACAAGGAAATTTTTCATGGACGAAACCCCAAAAACCACGCACTTTTGGCAATACTTAATATATTGGGTCTGTCCATGAGTTCGTGGGTGGTTATACGTAACAGACCATATTTATGTATGGGTTGCAAAATTTTTGAAAAACGAGAATTGGCACTCATAATTGTTGGTTTGAAATCGAAATTTTGACTACACAATTTACGATTTGAAACCCATCGGTTAATTAATAAATGATTATTTCGCGAAAATTTCAAATTTTCCACTTGTCTTTGATAAATTTTAAATGTAGATTTTTAATGAATAATAAGTCTACCCTGATAACCAACCTCACCCACAACTCAACTTTTAGAGCAAACTGTAATATTAGATAAAATCAGATAAAATAGATAAATCAGATAAAATAACTGAGAATATCCAATGCTATAAAATATTAGCTTCGAAAATTCTAATTTGTTATTTTTTTCCGACTTTTACATTCTAGTTTTACTGTGAAGCCTGCTTCTTATGACAATAATTATTTAAAAGTTTTGCAGATTTTTTTTGCAAGGTAAAGGGCTAAAACCTGCTAATTTAGCTGTATTGAATGAAGATTTTGAGAAGAGAATTTTCCAATCTAGCTAAAAATATGATGATCTTAGTGGTTGGAGGGTGTAGTGAAGGCATGGAGCTGGGCTGTCATTCCAGTGTTGAGGCCACTTCAAATATATTCCATCCATTTGAACCTTACACAAATGGCATGAACAGGGCTAGAAGAGGACCAGCAATAATGCAAACTGGGGATGGGAGTGTGGCTGTGATCGGAGGCTGTTCTCAACCAGCAGTTCATCTCAATGATATGGTAGTGATGAGACAGCATCAATGGAAAAGTGCGCACTTGGATTTGGCTGGATTTAGCTGTGCTGCATACTGTCAGTTAGGGGTTTGTGGTTTATACAGCGACAAATATATTTGAATCAACTATCAAAGAATATTCTGAAAGGCCGAGAGCAAATCGATTTACAACATAGATTATCAATATTTATGGCACATAGACACAAAAAGTCAAATCTGCACACTCGAGAAACACCGAGCCAAAATTGACTTGGTGCCTCGATGGAGTTTCAAAACATGCATTCTGAATTCATCCGATCAAAAAAGAGTTATTTTAGTAACTTTTTCTTGACAATTTTCAACGTTCTTTTTTATTCGAAAGCTTAGAAAATAGGAAAACTTTCTGTATTTAATATTTGACAAATAGTTGTGTAAAGTTTTATAAAACCACCTTTTAACTTTTTTTTTTCAAAATATCATTCTTGTCACTTATTTTTATTTGATAAAGACTAATAATTACGTCTACCGTATTGTCTCTAATAAGGCCCCGGGGCCTTATTTTTCAACCCCTCGAAAATCGGGAAATTTTGAGGTCGATCTGAAGATTTTTGAATAAAAATTGAAAATCTAAAAAGCGGAATCCGTAGAGCTCGTGGCAGTTAAGAAAACGCAATAAACAGCTTCGCAAAAAATTGACTCTGGGCTGAGATATAGGTCCTCAAAGTTAAGGGGGGCCTTATTAGAGGGGGCCCTTTTTAGAGGAAATACGGTATACTGTGTTCTTGCAAACGAAGACAATCTTTAAAATTAATTATTTCAATTATATAGGGTCAGAAACGATTCCTAACATCCTGAGATTATCCTATATGAATTGAATTTTTTCACCACAATAGCTGAAAATCTACAGAAAATTTCAGAGGACTGTTTGTGGATGGATGTTTGTGAATCCTTTTAAAACATAAAGTTTTCCTTCTTTCTGAGCTTTCGATCGAAAAAGAACGTTGGAAATTTTAAGAAAAAGTATAAAAATAACTGTTTTCAAATGGAGGGAATTCGAAAATTCCTCTGTATTCATTTACATTCAAACTCCAATGAATAAACTCCCCTCTGTAGTCTTTGCATCAAATTTTTAGAATGAGCATTGTTTTATTGCTGGAGGTTACAATGGCAGAGAATGCCTGAACCAAGTGCAACTAGTCTCATCTAGCCAACACACGGTCTCAAACCGTAAGTTCCTATCAAACTACTTAGTTAAGACACATCATTTCACCATTTTTCAGTCAAACCACTGTCCAGTCCGCTCAAAAATGCATCAGCCTTAGCTATTGAAGGAGGCACTTCAGTGCTCTTATTTGGGGGTTGGGACGAGAAAAGGACACTGAACACTGTTTTCGAGTACTCTCTCAGTGGTAATACTATTTGCAAAGACTTAAATCAGTCTTTAAACTAAACTAAACCTAAACACTTCACTTAATTTCTAAATCTCAACAAACATTGTGGGCGCCGTGCTCAATATACCGTGTTTTCTCTAATTAACCGACATGTCGGTTAATTTTTCAACCTTACTCTAGGGTGTCGATTTATTTTTCGACCTCACCACGCCTTCACCGCGGAAATTTGCATGTTGAAGAAACTTTTATTAGTGATCTCAGCAAACAAACAAACAATCAACAAATATTTTAACAAATTGGGGGTAGATTTCAAGTTTTATTCTTCCAGTGAACGGTTGCTGCTACTATATTATTATCGTCTTCATCGGGAAAACGGGATGTTGTTGCATCTAAAGTCCTTCTAACACTGTTCCGATATCTTTGAAGCAATATATCAAGTTGTCCTTTCTGCTATGGTGCGCATTGGTTATTCCACAATCTGAAACAATAATATGGTTTCATTCCTATAACTAAAAATCAATCATAAAATGACATTGCGATTATCTCCTTCGACATCTCCATGAATAATCGGAACCTGTTTTAAACCCATGTTGCCAACTGCGTGTCGAGATCCTTACACTTCAGTGGACGACCACCTCCTGAGAGTTTCTCCCTTTGCTTTCTGGCTGGCGATGACTCACTTAAAATATTGATACACTCGTTGGCAACTCAATAAATAATTTCACTTGAGCTTCTTCATTCGGTCATCCTGGGTCACCCAATCAGTGATTGTCAATCGACTGATGTTGAACATTTTGCTGGCTGTTTTCTTTGAGACCTGCTTTGCGTGCTTAATGAATTCGAGCTTCCATTCAATTGAGTGGACCTTGGTGTTTCTGGACACAGTTCGTTGCTCGTCTTTACTGTCAGATACCTCGCTTTCATAGTATTTTTAAATTTTATCCATCGATTTACTGAAATGAATAAATTAGGAACTATTCAACAAATACAGCAACAGAAAACAGTCATAAACGAAGTACTGGATGGACGAGCAACGAAAAATTTGTCGTGATAGGACTAAAAGTAATTGAAAACATTTTTGTGGGGTGTCGGCAAAATCGACCTTTTTAAAAAACTGAACCCCTAAGTACTTTTTAAAAATGTAGTTTACTGGAGTGCCAAAATTACAAATTACGAGCATCTAACTTTAGGCCACATTTCGGCAATATTTTTTACCAAAATTGTGAATTGTGAACAATAAGAGAAGACCGAAGAAAAATCAAGACAACAAAATCAGGAAGATAGGCACAATTTTGAACCTAAGACTTCAAGAAAAACGACATAAAAGAAAACATCTTTTTTAACATCCGTACTCCTAAATAAATTTAAGCTACTAGAAGCCACCAGAAACAAATTTTGATTGAGAAAGTTACTTTCATTAAAATAATTCCAATAACCTTAATATAACTTTTTCGCTTTATTATCTTCTTCTAAAACCCTTTTTTAACAACAGACCAGACGTGTAGTTTGACCAATTTGATGCCTGGTGCGGTGGAAGGACACACAGTCACACAAACTAGTGCTCGATTCGCTTACGTGATAGGAGGTTATGATGGCATCGGATTGAGTAATAACATTTGCCAATTTGACATCCAAAGCAGATCGTTTACTCAAATGGAAGAGAAGTTGCTGATAGCCCGGGAAAACCATGCTACAGTGGTCTACGTTCAAGATTGGCTCAAATATTTGGTGGTGATGGGAGGTTGGGATGGTCTGAAAGCTCTGGATAGCTGTGAAGTGTTCAGAGTTATGGATGAAGAGCCTTATTTGGAAAAGGTGAAAGATCACAGACTGGTGTTGGATAGTCCTAGAAACAAGTTAGCAGCTATTGTTGTGCCCATCATGCAGAAGAGCAATCATTCAAAAAGTTCATGAATAATTTGTTATAATTATCTTTTTGATAACTGCATTACTACAATAATCTGGCGCTTAAAGCGACGCGAAAAAAGTCAGGTATAATTCTGCTACACGCAAATTTCAATCAGCTTTAGCAACAATCCTGCAAGCAAATTTATTCAGCACTACTTCAATTTATGTTTTAGAAATGAAAGTATCACTTGAATATTCGTTCTCTGTATCCTTGTAAGAATTAATGCTGCTTTCAATGGCACTGAAATCTTCGGTGGCATCTTTGGGTTTGAAACATTCTGATAGTCGTTCCTACAGCTCAAAACAGTGCAGCCTCGCCATGCTCACTACCATGAGCATTGGTTACATGTAACATGTTTCAAAGGCTAACAATACATTTGACTAACCTCCGAATGATTTGTGATCATTGCTTTGGAATATGTATGTCGTAGCTAGTCAGTTTATGCCCATGATTAAAAGTTTAAAATATAAAATGAATAAAACTTTTGACTGAACTAAAACTTTCAGTCTGTGTTTCAGACTAAAACTTCTAAAACACACACAAATCACAGCAAAGAAAACAAAGGTGTTATATCGGGACTCCACTGTATTTGATACTTTTGGTCTAAAAAAACAATTATGTCATTTTTTCGAAAACGTTGTTGATACTCCAATATGTATGTGTATTATCCTGGTGGTTCCGAACGCAAGAATGTATAACACAACATATTGTTTTTTTATTCATTACAACTACTTCAGCTAATTTCTACAGCTGCTAAATATAGCCTTTTGTTCAGCATTCACAAAAATAAATGTTTCGTAAGCATCTTTTGGTCTAATTTCAGGAAGGGTCGTTGCATTTGTTGATCAGCAAAAGTAGATGACAAACACTGTGTCTCCATCATCCAGCAATGTGTTTCAGCAATTCATTAGAATATCTACCGTATTTCCTCTAATGAAGCCGCATGCCGCTTTATTTTTTAACCTTACAGTTTCTGTTTAACTACAATTTTTTCAAAGATAAGCAATGTGTTTTTTGGCAAAAACTTTTTGGACAAAGTTAATTTATTTTTCGATATATTCTTCGAGGTCTATCGTCATAAAGCCATTTAGCTGATTGTTTGACTGATATTTCGGAAATAAAATTGGAAACAACACAGAAGAAATGATACCAGGGACGAAAATTAGGGAATATCAAGCAAACACTAAGTTTTTAAATAAAAAACTAGAATCACACCGCAGCATTGCACAATAACTAATTCGCTAACTAAATAATAATAAAATGTGAAACTTAACAAATGCTTTTGTTTTTATGCACTGCATCGTAACTTTCAGTCAGCTAAACAATCAAAATAGGTTCTATCTCGCTTTGGTCTCCTGCTGCTTAAATTAGTTAGCTTGGCCTAGAGAACAATTAAAAAAAGTAACATTTTCTTTAGCTGGTCATTTAATTTGTTAAACTAAGGCGACTCTTTTTATTACACACACAAATAACATTGGTGGCTTTGTTTTCTGATGGTTAATAAAGAAGTAGAACATTTGTAGTAGGAATGTTTAGTAATCCTTTTTAATAAAAACTTTGCTTTTTAAAAAATATGCTTTTTCAATACTGAAAGAGTGGTCAAAACTGTATAGGGAATAAGTACCATTTTTCCTGTTTCCTCTGCTCAAGTCATAATTTTTAAAGCGCTTGAAAATTTGGGAACTTTGACCAAAGAGTTTTAAACTGACCAATGAGCTCGTGGGTATGAAGAATTTACACTAAATACCACTACAAAGTTCATTTGGTAGCGTATCTTATTTTTGTTGCTACTGCCTTTGTTTGCCAACTTCTAGCGTACAGTTAACGTTGACAACTATATAACTCATAGTTAACACAGGCGACCATTTAGCTTACCGTAACTTCTTTAATAAAAGGACAAGTCCTTTTATTTTTCAACCCCTCCGCACACATGTCCGTTTATTAGAGAGTGTCCTTTATTTTTCAACATGTCGGCGAGGGAACCAACATCCTCCGAGATATCCGAGCTCAACAAAAGGCGCGCGATGGCCGTAACGACTACGAAGAAGGCGGCATAGAACAAGAGGAAGATGAAATTTTGTTGTTTGATGATTGATTTTGGTTGTATTTGTTCAATAAAATTTATGGTGTCCGTTTATAAGAGAGTGTCCGTTTGTTAAAGAGTGTCCTTTTATTTTTCAACCCCTGCGCACACATGTCCGTTTATTAGAATGTGTCCTTTTATTAAAGAATTTGCGGTATGTTAGACTTTAACAGGACTACTGTTGATTCTATTAACTATTTCGGTAGCACTAAAACATTTTTTCACCACCTGTTATACCGCGTTTACTCGCTTATTTTGTTCGAGTATATTAGTTTTGATCATTTATATTTTTGATAATTTTATTATTATTTACTGTTGCCAGAGTTATTACACTACTATTTCAACCAAAAATCACAATCCCACCACAAATATGCATTGAAGCCAATTGATTGAACCAGGCTGTGTGTATTTACGCCAAACCGTTGGCTTAGTGTTCTATTTTAATTCTCCCTTTCCGCTCCATCATCCATTCCTTAGCTAGTAAATTGGCCAACATCTTTCTACTACATTGATTTGCCTGAGCCATAAAAACTTTGATCGATTAAGAATGGTTAATTCTGGTCTTTAGTTTGTCCTACCATATTCCACACCGGCTCTATATGACAATGGGTACCCCTTTTTTTTGCCTTGGTCCCCCTTTGGGTTTTTTTTCAAAATTTTCACAAATTTTGTCTCACAGCGAACTCTTTTTCTTTCATTTCTTTACTGTTCTGTATGTTTTTTTGTCGGAAATTCGTTTTTTTGGTGGTTAAAATGCAATTCTCTCTTGTGGAAACTGCCTTATGGCTGGATATTGCAAAACTTCGGATGAAAGACATCTATGCTCTAAGTGAAGAAGAGGTGCTCCGTTTCTTTGTTGGCCGGGGTATGCTCAAGAACAAAATGGACTGCGACAAATGTGGAAGGCCAATGCGCATAAACAAGCGAGAGAAATTAACCGATGGAATTTGGGTGAGTTTAATTCTGAAAGTTTAGCATTTACATGGAATAATTCTAGTGGTCCTGCAAGCACAATGGAAAGCAATGCACGCACAAGTCGATTCGCTCTTCGTCCTTATTTGCGAATTCTAAGCTCAATTTCTCCCAAATCTTCCTTCTCTGCTATATGTGGACCAAGAATTTTAGCAACAAGCAGGCAATTCATGAGCTCAAGATTGATAAGAAAACTGTGATGGACTGGTTCAGCATCTGCCGCGAGGTGTGCCAGAAGTAAGCTATCTTCAATAATATATATATTTTTTTTTTACTTTAGTCATTGTTATAACCAGATCGCCATTGGTGGGAGCAATAGCGTGCTGGAAATTGATGAAACTTGTATTTGCCGGCGGAAATATAACCGAGGGAGAAGAAAAATCGGTAATCAGCAATGGATTTTTGGAGGGATTGAGCGAGGTGCCGGCGGAAAAGCGTTCGCTTTGCAAGTGCCCGACAGGAAGAAGAAAACAATGCTCAAACTCATTCGGAGGCACATCAAGCCGGGAACCACAATAATCTCAGACGAATGGCCCGCATATCGAAAGCTAGGAAGTTGTTTGGGCCGTTATGTGGGCTATCAACACTACACCATATGTCATAAGAGAACTTTCGCCAGGTTGGTTACTTTGAATAGTTCTTTATAAAGGTTAATTATAGGACCGAAGAGGGCGTCAGGATTCACACCAACAAAGTCGAGGGATTCTGGATGCACGCGAAGCATAAGATCAAACGTCTCCTTGGAACGTCTCGCAATCATGTTGATTCCTATGTGGCGGAAGCCGTATTCCGGCAGAATTGCAACGCCGAAGACAAAGACATATTGGAAGCTTTCTTTGAGCGTGTGGCTATGATTTATGCTTAAAATGTTGTTGTGAATATAATAGAAATAAATCATGTAATTTGTAAAAATATCACACGGAATAGACGAAAATGACAAACTTTCGAAAAAAACCAAAGGGGGGACCAAGGCAAAAAATTTTGAAAAAAAACCAAAGGGGGGACCAAGGCAAAAAAAAGGGGTACCTATTGTCATATAGAGCCGTCGGCGCCTATTTCACTTCAAATGTCTAGTCCTTCGCTTTATAACCTGCTTAAATCAGCTGACTTATTAAGGTAGCATTTGTTATACTTTTTCGCGCGTGTGAATAGAGCTTTGTAAGCAGTAAATATATATTCATTAATATGGTTGACAATTTTTCGGTCTTTCAGCTTTCACCACCACACTAAAGTATTTTCAAAAAGTGTTTGTTAGAAATCGCCAGGCATCTTTTACCATTTTTAGTGCTTTAAAAATATTATAGTTAGCAAAACGCTTGAAACTGTAGGCTAAAGCCTTTTTTATAAAATTTTGGATGCAAATTAGTCGCTGAAGCATGGCTTTCGCAACGAACCCAACTTAAAAAGTTATTTTTTCTGAGAAGCAAGTGTAAATACATTTCAAGGTATCTGAGGTATTTTTATTTTGACAAAATTGTGAAAGTTGGAAAAATTACTTTTTAATATTAGGAGTAATGCTGACTTAGGGTAAATTATTATAAAATGGGGTACTTATGAATTATCTACTTTTTGTGATTTGTGAATTTAAAAAAATTCTTTTCTTCTTCCCCTCTTAGTTTTTTTGGCTTAGGCTTGCGCAGACAGTCTTGGCCAATCAACCGGCATTATCTACCGGTTGATTCGCCGGTGGGCCACTGGTTGATCGACTTTATCAACCGCTCAATCAACCAAAAATCAATCAAAGGGTTGATGGTGGATGCGATGATAAAATATAGGCGTGGACAAGAATGGGCACAGAGTTGGCCGAGGTACCTAAGAGCCCCTCAAACATGTTTCTCTAACAACAAAAGCACAAGAAATTATGTTTTCGGCGCCTTCTTTTCAAATAACCTATATGAACTAAAGATTGGAGTGATCAGTCCACTAAACTACTTTTTATACCAACAACTTTTAAATTTAATACCTTGGTTTTTTAGTTACCACGAGCAGCTCAAAACTATTTTAAAACTACGGAATGCTGGCGACTTGGCTTATTGCGAGGTAAATTTACTATTTCACAAACCACCTTTAGTCCCAATTGAAATCCGTTACAATCCAGGAAAAAGATTTTGCCTCAATCGGCATGAGTAGACCTGAGCAAAAGAGGTTGAAACAAGAATGTAGTAAACATAACCTGCCTGGTCCATCCACCTCCACTTCCACTTCTTTGGCTTACAAACTCAAGAAAAAAGTGTTTGGAGGGGAGTAGTGAGCCAGTAGCAAGCCATGTTGTTGAATGCACCTCTCCCACAGACACTCAACACGTAATTGCAGCTGAGGACATCAACTTGTGCAAGGAATTGGGCAAAGGAGAATTCGGATGTGTTTACCAGGTTTGCTTGTGAATTCATGGAGCACTTGAACCACCCGGAAGGGGAGGGGGGGGGGTTGGGGTTGGGGCACGGTGGGGGGATGGGGGTGGAGGTGGCTCAGCTTCAAGTGCTCCATAACCCCCCAGTCAAATCAGCTTGTGGGACCAAGGCAATTTTTTTAATTTTCATACCAATAATTTTTTTTGTAAAAAATGATTAAAAAATGATTAAAAAAAATAAATAAAAATGTTTTTTTAGACTTAACGTGGAAAAAGTTTACTCGAAAATTTAAAAACAGTGCCTTGGTCCCCCAAGCTGACTTGACTGGGGGTGTCAGGTTCAAGCGAGTTGGGGCTGAACCTGGGCTCAAGTGCAGTTTAGCCGAATTTGTTTAGTTCGCAACGTTATTTTATTTGCAAATTTCAGGCAGCTTGGCACATTGAGAACAAGGCAGAAGTGTTGCAAGTGGCTGTTAAAAAGGGTATTGCCTGAGAAGTTGGTGTCCAACCCCAATAGTTTTCTACAAGAAGCAGCTATAATGTGCAAAATGAGACATGAGAATGTAATTAGGTAAGGAGTGACCATGGTTTGTTGCAGTGTTAACATTTGTTTCAGGTTGTATGGAGTAGTGTTGGATACAAAAGCTGTCATGTTGGTATGTTCATGCTATTTTTGCGAAAAAGTTGTTTATAAGAAAAGTTCAAATTTTAGTGTTTACACTTGTGAATTTCCGTTCGAGTCTAATAAAATCCATAGATAGATCATTGACAATGAAAAATCCTCATGTGTTGATTGAATTAAAGTAAAAATGTGCAAGAAGGGACCATTTCCACTATTTACCCACCTGTCCAAAAGTGACATTCATTTTTTTTATTACATTATTCTAATGGCCTCTGTGGTGTATTATTTTCATAGGGGTGTGAGTTTGTGGGGTGCCGGTTTATTGAGAGTTGCCTGTATTTTTATTGTATTTTTTGTCAACTTTTAATCAGTAGCATTTACAGGTGAGTGAACTGGCCCCATGTGGCTCCTTGCTGGAATGTCTGCAATCTGACCCAAACCTTTCTCCCAGATCATCCAACTGGCGAGAACCCTTTAGTATCCCTACCCTCTGTGACTTTTCCCTTCAAATAGCTCAAGGAATGCAGTATCTAGCAAGCAAACGACTGATCCACCGAGACCTCGCTGCTAGAAATGTTTTAGTTGCATCCCCAACCAAAGTCAAAATATCTGACTTTGGTCTGAGCAGATCTTTGGGTGTTGGTGAGGACTACTACAGGTTAGGCTCAAATCTATAGAACTCATTAAAAATCCAGAACTTTCATTGTTAGAACTGACTTCAACCCGACTATGAAATTGCCCATAGCTTGGTGTGCGCCAGAATGCATCAATTTCCTCAGGTTTACGTCTGCTAGTGACGTCTGGGCTTATGCGGTCACGCTCTGGGAAATTTTTACTTTTGGAAAAATGCCATGGGAAGGATATTCAGGCGCTCAGGTGTGTTTGCAGTGTTTTTACTAATTGTGATAGTTGTAAAAAGAGATGACAGTATTCTTGATCTTCAGATCCTAACAGCTATTGACCAACAACACAAGAAATTGGATTGGCCAGAAGCTTGTCCCACAGATTTCTACAGAATTATGGTCAGCTTTTTCAATATTTTGGAGAATCCACATAAAGTCACTCCTAAAAATTCGACATAAAATATATATGGTCCTTCAAAAATTTGCAACGGTCTCCTATTTTGTTTCTGACTTTCGCCAAAATCAGCGTCCTCCCGACTAAATTTTTTAAATAACAAATTTCTAAACTTAAATTTTTTTGTTTTATCTGTGTTTTACGTCGAAACAACAAAACAATTGAATGGGTAGAAGCTGATTTTGGCAAAACTCAAATAACAACAGAGGGACTGAGGCAAACTTTTGAAAATTTTTAAGCTTTTGTTCGGAGGCAAGTCTTTATTCGACCTCAACTTTCAATAACATTGGCTTATTTGATCGAAATCATAAAAATTTCAGTGTGAGTGTTGGTCGCACCAGCCGGAAGCGCGACCTACATTCGAAGAGCTGATCCAAAAACTGGCTCAGATCATGCCTCAACAGCTCATAACCATCACTTCACACGCGTCAGATCATCCCCAACTGCTCCAGTTCAGTAAAGGAGATGTGATTGTGCTCATCAACAAAATGCCTACTGCTTGCACCCCACTGCCACATACTGCACAACCACAAGACGAAAAAATGTGGTTTGGAGCACTGAGAAGGACTGGAACACTGGGGTTATTCAAACCAGAGGATACTGTGGCTTATTTGGGGGCTGAGAACCCATGTGCTTCTTCCCCTGGCCTGTTGGCTAGTTCAAAGCAAAGCAATGGAGATAAAGCAGCACCTTCTGCTGCCTCTAAAAAGACGGTTTCCAAAGCCGCTAATCTGTTAGGTGGTGAGAGCGACAAAGAGAGGAAAAAATTGTTGATAAGCCAACCACATGCCGATTTAAGGTAGTTTGGGGAAAACTATTTAATTAAATGTTAAATTTTGAAGACATACCTGTCACATTGGAGCAGATGGTCGAAATTTTGGATTGTTACATGTGAGTTTTTGGATTTTTGCAATGGATTTTGACAGTTGACTGTTGACTGTGAAGGTACAGTTAATTTTAATAGCAATTAATTAGATAGTTAACTGTAATAATAGTTAACTATATTTAATTATAAATCACACAGTTGGTGATTGAGATTGAAAAGATTTTTTGACGCTACTCGTTTTTAAACAAACCAAGCACCCCCCCTCAAAAAGCTACTCGGTTTTCACTTTTTTTGGCTGCTTTACAGTGTTTTTCAACTTGGGCCGTGGCAAAAATAGACTCTGTATGCATTTTATGATCAAGACTACTTCTCGGAATCATGTCTAAGGTAAGTGAGTGCGCATATCTCTAACTCTCAAACCCCCTGCGCCCCCTTCGGGAGATGGCTTGAGAGTTAGAGAGAGGGAACCCCGAAGGGGGCGCAGGGGGCTTGGAGTTGATTTTGACAGTTGACTGTGAAAGTACAGTTAATTTTAATAGCAATTAATTAGATAGTTAACTGTAATAATAGTTAACTATATTTAATTATAAATCACACAGTTGGTGTGGTTAACCAAGATTGAAAAGATTTTTTAATTACACTACATAGGTGAACAAAACTGAATTCACTCGAGCCTTGCTGACCACCCCCAATCCGAGTAACTCCAACACCTTGACCGTAAATACTCGTCCACCCAGTGCTTGCACTTTGTCCCACACCTCTTTGTCTTCTTCAGCTGCCGTATCGCCTCATCCTCAAGATCCTTCCGCACCTAGCTTACCTCCTAAACGTTCGTCTATTGGAATTCCACAACAACCATTGACCATAATCAACCATCAACAAGTGATGAACAACCAACAGCCATTGCAAATCACAGCCTCCGATCATATACACCACCAAACTCTGCCTCCTCCTCGACCTCCAAAAACAAAGACACACAGAAAAGACTCCAAACAGATGACATTTTTATCATCTCCCGTAAGTAAAATTTAACTGCATTAACTGTAAACCACAATTGCCGTATTAATATTTTATAATCGCCGCGCGGGCGTGGCAAAAACTCTTTTTATTAACTTTTCGACCTTTGTAAAAAGTGCCTATTAGTTTTGTGAAAACTCTAACTTTTCACAGAGCTCAAAAAGTTAATAAAAAAAGTTTCACACCACTTGGGGTTTAGGTAGGTCAGAAATCGCAAAAAATGTTGTTGGCTACATCACATGCAGTCAACTATACATTTCTCAAAATATATTTTGACTATTTTCGTAGAAAAAGATTTTGAAAATAAAAAGATTCAGGGTCTCAAAAATTTTAAGTTTTTTTAAAAGACCATTTCCGTCCTTGGTTTACAAACTATTGGGTTGTCTAAAAAGTCTTGTCGGTTCTTTTCCGTTATCGACAGGCCACTTTATTTTTTCTCCATATACAATTTCTGCTACTTTTTCTACTTATACATGTTTATTAAAAGCATAACCACACAGAAGAATCAGCGAGGAATATTACTCTGAAAGTCTGTTTGAAATTAAGTGCCCTGTCGATAACGGAAAAAAACCGTCTTGTCCTAACTGGACTTTGTGGTTTGACACCTTGATGGGTTTCAAAAAATGTGATTTATAATGATGTATCAAAAATTGTTTGATGGGTTTCAGAATACAAATACCAAAAGAAAAAAGGGTAGTAGCCTTTTGGCCCCTTTTTTCCATTCGTGGAAAAAGGGGCCAAACGAATTACGTAATTCGTTTGGCCCCTTTTTCTACTTTTTGAAATAGCTCCTTTTTATTTAATTGGTATCGTTATTTTTTGTCTTGTGAAGAACTGCTAACATTTCAAATGTTTTTTATGATCCAGCCTTAGTTCTACTAGGTAATCCATGCACCAACCAAACCAAGTGGTCGTCCATTTCATGGGATTGTTTTTATGTTTTTCGGGTTCTAAACCCACTAATTCGACTAATTCGATTTGCACTAATTCGAGCATTCTAAAGAAGGTTTGATAATAGTAAAATGCCATTTTGTAGGGTATTTTTTGAGTTTTTCGGAAGTAGCTCAAATAATTGTTTGTTACCTACAAACTATCTTTAGATAATCGTAATTAGTTGACAAAAACACTTTTTGAAGCCGAAATATGAGAGAAAAAATTTGCCCCAGATGGACATCCAGATTGACCAATTGTACCCGGATATGTACTGAGTGGAAAAAAACAATGAACTTCCTTATTTCAGGTTATCCACTACGCATAGGTACCCTTAATCTTCAGATATCCGGATACTCCATCCAGCTAATCCACCTGAGAATTTACTACCTGCTAGTCACTTTCACCTGAGTACCAACACCTAGGCACAACAGCCTGAGCACTATTTGGGTACCCTACGGGATGCGTAATTACTCCAAAACTGGTGTTCCTGCAAGTCAAAAGGCACTATTCTTGTTGGTACCCCCCCAAATCATAGGATTTTTTTTCAAAATTTTTTAAGCTATTTTTTGAATTTTTTTGAACTGAAACATACATAATATCAGGACCCGCATATTTCTGACGCCAGCAGAATTGTTCAACATAGGAAGACAAGAGAGTTCTAGCGGTACCATAATGTTTCTTGTGACGTTGCTTAAATTTTTGCCACGTGCTTTCAATGGAGTTTGTGCAACAACCTGTGTCCGGATCAACGAAATTTTGGCTATGATTAACAGTGTAATGTTCGTAACCTTCAGGTAGCTTTGGGATTCCATGCACATATGAACTCCAGCAATCCGAATAAATAATAGTGCCTAAACTTATGATCACAAAAATGATTGAAATGAAATTTTGAAAAAAAAAATCCTATGATTTGGGGGGGTACCAACAAGAATAGTGCCAGTCAAAATGCTGTTTTAGTATTATCAAACCGTGTTCAGAACAAGATTCTGGGTAGGGTACAATGACTTTAAATAACTTTCAGCTAAATCCAAAATTTTGGATTCTGGAGGTGCATACCCATTTTGGGGGAGGAACCAGGTGGTCCCCCTACCCACCGTAAGGCTTACTGGTCTTATAAATACTAGTTTATGGCTGTTATTTGAAAATATTTCTGCTATCACTAGGATTTGAACCTGTGACCTCAACATTTTGGAGGGAAAAATGAACGCGGGGAATTCACCGGAAGGGGAAGTGTTTATAGCAATTTGGGACACACATTTGAGCCCGTCCTAACATGAGCTGACCTACAACATGCGCTGACCTAATGCCGAAGGCTTTGCCTAAGTTTAAATGTATTTTGAAAAGCAACAAACTGCAAAAAAACAATAAAAACTTTTTATTAAAAGTTTTAATAAAAAAGGCGCTAATTCAAAAAATGGAAAAAATGGGCCAAAGGAATTACGTAATTCGTTTGGCCCCTTTTTTCCACAAATGGAAAAAAGGGGCCAAAAGCACCTACACCAAGAAAAAATTATATTATGAAACGCATAAAAGTAGCAAAGCACAAAGTTTTGTTAATGCAGGACGTTCTAGACAACCCAATATTTGAACTTTACACATATACGTAACACTTAACGTTCTAGAGCTCTTCCATCGGTGAGATGAGCTTGAATTGTGGAAGTTCAAGTTTCCCCTCTAGACTTCAACGAAAAGTCATGTATTGAACCAATGAAACAGAAAGAGTCAGAAGATAGTGAAAGAAATGGATCATCAACTTTGGAGTTTGCCACTTTACAACGACCCAACAGTATCTGTGCCACCTCCGTCAGCTGTGATGGAGAGACCAGCGAAGTGTAAGTGGTTTTTGAATTTAACTGTAGACAGCTCTAGTACAGTCGACTCTCGATAACCCGCCACCCCCTCAAGTTCCTTCCCGCCTAGGGTCTGGCTCTTACTTCAATTTTTGAAAAATTCTGCCGACGATAATTCGTCAGTTTGATCCGACGCCGATAATTGTAAAGGTTAAAGTTTTGCCACTAAGACCCGCGTTTCTCTATAACCCACCACCCTACTTTCAAAATATGGTGGCGGGTTATCGAGAGGCGCGGATCTTAGTGGCAAAAGTTTTAACATTTTTAAAAATGATCGGCGAAATCAAAATCCTTGCAAGACTGACGAATCATATTCGGCAAAAATTCAAAAATTGAGGTAAAAAGTGTCGGACCTGAGGCTGGAGGGGGTGGCGGGTTATCGGGAGTCGACTGTACTTGGAAGTTGAGTTGTAGTATTCCAAACCAAAAAGAAAAGTTTAGTTTAATTTTTCCGAAGTTGTTGTAGTCTTCAAATTTTCGATTGCCAATTACTAAACTAATCAAACTATCAATTTTTTAGCACATTCCCATATTCTACTGGCGATAGTGTCTTTAGCAGTGCCTCCTTAGCTAGCAGTCAAGCTTTGGACCAAGTGCTAAATGACCTGCAAAAGGACATAAGTGACTTAGACCACTTCTCGCTCTCCACAATCAATGATTTTGCGGACACTAGGCCACTGCTCAACCACAATCACCAACCAAACCAACAGTCTAGAGCAGCAGATGGCAGCAGTACACAACAACAGTCAGTGGTTAGAGCTATGACCCCGGAAGAAAGTGACAAATGGATGAAAAGGGTGGAAGAAGAGCACAAAAGGCAGCAAAGACACTAAAAAAGTTGGCTAAGAAGGAGAGTGGGTCTGTCGAAGAGGAAGCTACAATAGTTGATAGTATTGCTGCAGACAACTCTAGTGCAGTCGTTGAATGTGGCAAATTCACGTTGGTTGCATTTTGGGTTAGACAACAAAAATTTAATCAGTGGTTTTAGATCTCAACTATCCTGTCCTAACGAGGAATGGTAAGATCATAAAAATATTAAGATTATCAAATTTTTCATCCTAGGGCCACCGGAAAAAAATCGAATACTATACCAATGAGGTCAATATGACCCCAACTCCACCCATAGTTTCACTAGGAATTATAAGCGCAAGAATCAAATCTGGGATATACGTTGCTGACCTCATTTTATGTCCTCTACAATCCTGCCGATTGTTTTTATCGAAACTGCGAAAACCTTTGAAAGAAAGCAACTTAAAGGGGCATGCTCGCCGCCGATGGGAATAGGTCAATTCAAAAATTTAAATGCAAATTTGTTGAGTGATGAAAGTCGGTCGTCGGTTCAATTCCGAATGTAAACATTTTTTCCTTAAATTTTTCCTTAAATGTGACATTAGGATAGTGTCCTCAAAATTAATTCTCAATGTTTTATAATAGATGCCGTTAGTTATAGTATGCCAAAATGTTGCGTAGATTCCCGGCTACATTTTGGCATATAACATATGTGGCGCTCAAAAACAAAAACTTGGTATAAAAGGCGGAGAATGAATTTGAGAAATTCCCGATTTTGGGGAGGGCGCTTATTAGAGGAAATACGGTATACCGTATTTCCTATGGTAGAGCTAGACTGGCTTTTTTTTCAAACCCCAGTTTTTCAAAAAAAATTGGGTATAAGCTTTCATATTTTCAACATTTTTGACTAAAATGAAAGCCAATCCATAGAGCTCGTGAAAGCTACCGTATTTCCTCTAACTAACGCGCCGGCTCGTTTATTTTTTGGATCCCCGAAAATTAAAGGTCGATGTCGATATTTTTGGACAAAAATCTAAAAAGGTGAAGAGCTAGCTGGAGTTAAGAAAATGCAAAAAAAGAACAGATCGAAAAAAAATCTGCTCCGAGATACAAACCTTCAAAGCCAAGGGGGTGCGTTCATCAGAGGAAATACGGTAAGAATGGATTTACAAAAAGGTACACCAGGCGGGAGGTATGGGTCTCCGAAGTTGGGGTAGGGCTATATTAAAGCATCTGGCTCTATTAGAGGAAATACGGCATAAGATATTCGATAGTTGTACTTATAAATCCCGATAGAAATTCGTGTGGATTTGGTGTCATATTGACCTCTTAGTGACATGTAAGGTGCTTTTTTGTGCAGCCCTGAGAAACCATTCTAGGGGTTGAAAAAGTAAGTGAACTATTGCTTAAGAGAAGACAATAAAGTCATAAAAAACAGCTGTTGTTGATATTTAAATTATTCACAACCCTTTAAAGAGCACACATCAATGTGATAGTGACAACTGTGTCGTTTACACCCTATTATTATTTGCAGGTCTCCCGAAGCTATGGCAGCTTACAAATTGCTGGTCCAATGCGGCAGTTTTCTCAAAAACACACCTAATAACACCACCACCAATTCCACAACAACTAGCAATGGTCGCAAAACTGAACCGCACCCTCAACAACACCAAGACCTAATCCAAGACATTCAGCCCAAACACCACATAGAATACATCAACTCTAAATTAATCGGATTCAACCAAAAGGTCAAGCCAGATACAACAGTAGACAGCAAAAAAGCAGAGTATGAGAATGACAGCGTGACCAGTGTATGTACCAAAAGGGTGCCTCCTGCCGTGCCTCCTAAGCCCAAGAAAAGAACTACCTGAATGGGCGGTGTATATAGATACAATTCGTCTCTATGCGGGTTTAGACAATTCGTCTTCCATGCTGACTTTTTTGAAATTAAAAATTAGCACCACCAAAAGAAACAAAAAGCCTTTCTTGAAAAAATAAGCTTAAGAGACCAAGACAATTTTTGGCCGCAATTGTCTAAACAAATATAAAACGCCTCAATTTTTACTTTTATTTTAGACTTTTTGTCAGGTCTGCTTTCGTCCCGTTAACTATTTTTGGTCATTCTGACCCAGAATGAGACCCACCGAATTAACTGTAGATTTTCTCGCGTTATGTACAAGAAATTACACAGTTGGTTTGGTGGGGCAAAGGTTTGGACAAATTTCCAAAAAGCTCTGAAACGTCTTAACAGAACGCCAAGTTTGTACACATTCAATTTCATTCTTAATTTTTCACGGTCGTGTCTGTTTCTCGCATTTTTGATTTCATCGTTCTTTGGAAGTTTTTTAGGTTGCTTTGATAGACTTCTATTAATTTTTTT